>OY101447.1:105750984-105902590 GCA_956483635.1 Panzeria rudis
ATAGTTAACGTGTTTGGACATGCTGAAACATAAACAGTCATATTTGTACATAATGCAGTACATTGAGTTTAACATACATATATTTTATAAGTTACGATTAGAGCATTAAAAATCATTTTTATATTGAAATTTTAAATAAATATAGACAATTAGCTAATATGGTGATCATACATGTAGCAATATTTAAATTATAACAATTAAGTCCATTATTGAGACAAAATTTTCATACAAAAATTACAATTTACTTATTGCCAATTAAGAGATAATTGCTTTAATAATGAGTAAAATTTATAATGCAACACTGTCAAAAGTGTGTTTAGTAAAAAAAGCAATACTAACTGAACATGCTTTTACAACAACAGTACTTTTTGAACACACTTTGTTGAAATTTGACTCATCAACAG
Organism: Panzeria rudis; assembly: GCA_956483635.1. Classification (NCBI taxonomy): domain Eukaryota; kingdom Metazoa; phylum Arthropoda; class Insecta; order Diptera; family Tachinidae; genus Panzeria; species Panzeria rudis. The sequence continues at coordinate 105,751,389 of OY101447.1, forward strand.
AGATACAAGCCAGTCGATTTTGAGCCGACGGCGCGCCGCCGCCGATTGCTTTTTTACCCATCGCGCCGCCGCCGATTACGTCGGCTCGCATCGGCTCAAAACCAGCCGCCGAGTTCGGTTATTAAATTTGTTCACGACTGGGTTGCAAATTTGTGTACTTTTTTCGAAAAAATTTTTTTACTACCTTTTTTTCCAAAATATCCGTAAATAGGTGAGCCGCCGAAAATTCTGTCGGCGCGCCGCCGCCGACCCAAAATCTGCCCAGCCGCCGCCGCCGATAATTTTGCCTCGGCTTGTTACTCTGCTCAGTTGTCAAATGCTAATTTTCATAGCAATATTGAGTGTGTATGAACACTAAAAATAAATTGTCAATTAACTGAATATTGTTTCAATTAAAAACGCATGTATGAACACCATATAAGTGTATATATTTTCCGTTATGAAATTGCTATCGTTTGAGTAAATCTTAACTTTAATATTTCTTTTTCCTTCAGGTATAAAGCAGTGATATTTTTGCGTACCGGGAATAGTACGTAGTCCAAACAATCGATCTCTAAGAAGTACCTCTTCTTTTATATAATCCGATTCAGAAAGCAATGTGAAATTGCAATTTATAAGGTTCTGTTGGCACCAACCAAATAATAGTTTTGGTGTTGTGATTTGATTGTCAAGTGCACGCCGTAAACTTGCTTTACGTGCTTTTCACTGTTCCTCCAAGGCCGTCACTAGGACCTTCGCCGTGACTTGTAGCAAAAAAGTGCCACTCAGCATCAAATCCAAAGTCTTTACTATGATGGCATAAATTTACAATTTTTTTTTATTTTTAAATTGGCCAGCACATCAGCACATATTTTACTTTTATACACTTAGCTAATTGTCTATATTTATTTAAAATTCCAATATATAAATAATTTTTAATTTTAATAAAATATATCTTAAAAAACTAAAAAAATTTTTTTGTAAAAAATTTTAATGTACACCACATCAGAAGCCTTATTTGTACCTGCAAAATTACATCATGTAAAACTTTTTCACTTTTGTAGTTTAGAAGTTATCCACTTTTCGCAAATACACTTTTCTCAAATTTTGACGATTTTTTCCATTTTCATAACCCCATATTTCGGAAACCAAATGACCTTAATGTCTAAAAATTTTTTTAATCAAAATCAAAGGACAAACACTATCTGTGATGAATTTCATTGAAATCGGACAGGGTCAATCCGACTTGCTTTCGAGTTGACATGGAAATACTCTATATGCAACTATACAGTTCCATATCGTTACTTGATATGCAAAACCACGTAACTAATAAACAATTCAAAATCGCATTTTTATTTAATTATTGCGTATTACATCGAAGCGCAAATTTTCAAACCTTTATCATAAAAATCAACCAAAATAAAAACGAAAAAAGAAACTTAACTTCAGAATCTTGAAGTGCATACATAAGCTTTGAGGGCGCTGTTGACTACAAACCCTGAGGTCTTGAGCTCAAGACTAGTTTCAGGCAAGCCAACAACATCATGCATTTTTCTCATGTGCATTGTTGTGTTATTGTGTTGTTGTTGTTGCGATGAAGGCATAGCACTGATCACCTTGGCAGTACGGGCAGCGAGTAATACTAACATATCGTAATGCACTTCACAGCACCCTCCTTCGTCGGTATTGTAGCAGAACCGTCGGCGAAGTAAAAGAACTAATAAAATGCCTACAGAGCTTAAGCAACTCGATGCCTCCACTTGACACCAGAGGGGCTTGCAACACTGCTATACAAAAAAACGCGCAATAGCCGGGTTGTAAATGAAAAAATTTTGTGTTGTAACTTAAGTATTTTTTGTCGGATCTGATGTTTTATATCTGTGGCTTGGTGCTAAAAGGGCCAAGGTCAATATTTTACTGTTTTGAGTTAATCATTGGATTTTTTTGCTGGCCAATGTTGTATAGAAAACTGAAACTCAAATTGCATTTTTCTCAAAAGTGAATATTTTGACATTGGCCCTTTTAGCACCAAGCCACAGATATGTTCAGCACAAAATTAGTTTTAGCGTTTTGCTTTCAAAACTATTCCTTAATTTTTTTTCATCTTAATAGAGAAATTTTTAAATTGAAGTTATGAGTTTTAGTCGAACTATATGGTTTTTAAACTAAAGATTGTTGATTATTCTGGGTTAAGGTCGTTGAATTTAATTTTTGAAGCTATCAAACAGTTCTAATGTTAGGTGCCTACTTGACTTCACCACCCTCACAATGGGAACAGGTATGACAAGAACTCTGGTATGACAAGAACAGTGATTGATCTCGAAAACATTAGTTAGACGCCTATACAGAAAAGAGTTTGTCTTTTCAGTTACTACATGCCAAGGTAGATTTATTTACCAAGTAGTCGCAGTTCCTTGAAAATGTCAAATTATTAAAACACATACACAACATAACTTGTGTATTTTGATACAAAATTGACATCCACAAATAAAAAAAGAGTAAACAATTGTGGAATCAAGAGCAACTGGTAAGTAAATCTACCTTGATTACATGCCTTGAAAATTAATTTCTCAATAAAAATAATTCAATTGAAAAATATAAATAAATGAACTAATCTTAGATAATTAACGGCCGTTTGCATAATGAAAACTTGGCATGGAGTTAGCAAAAATTACGAAATTGAGCTGGAGTTTAACGAGTTTTGATATAAAATTTTAATATAAAAATCACTGTAGATTGTATCTGAGATTCATGGCTATATTCCGTGATCATTTCTAATATCAAAATAGTATATGGAAAAACTTAGCAATATCCAGTTCAATTTCGTCACTCATGCTAATTTCATGCCAAGTTTTTGTTATGTATATGACTCTAAATATCTTTGGATTAGAAATTTTGAAGTAATGAGTTTGAAACAACGTCTAAAAATGCACTTTTTCAATTTCAAACGGGTTTAACTCAATGAGTTGTACTGGCTGAAAAATTAGAAAGATATCTTTTTATTCAGTTGAAAAATCTTCCAAATTTTTGGCAATAATTAAAACAGTAGAATTATAAATCTAGAAACTCGAAAAAGCGGGAGAAAGCGGGATACAAATTTTAGGCGGGATCGGACTCTTAAAAGCGGGGTAATCCCTCCTAAAGCGGGATGTGTGGTCAGGTTACAGTTGGCCAATCGACTTGGTTGTTGTACTAGCTGCTAGAAACGCAAAATTTTTCTTTAATGTATTACAAATTCTTAGTCGATTCAACAGCCGGTAGAAAATAAACTTGGTACACTTTTTAAACATTTCGATACGATAGCTATCGAATGCGGTAATCCATCAATTCGATACGTGTCGAAATTTTATTCGATACGATAGTGTACTCGATATCGAAAGCGACGATTAGGCCCCCGGTTTTAATGCACACATTAACTTTACTAATCATTTACAAATATAGGGGTATATGTTTTTCTAAAAACTATGGGCCTGTCCCACAATGTCGACAAGTCGATGTCGTTCTCTTATATATTGAAAACAATAAAAAAAGTTTGAATTTGTTTTTGTTTTCAATATAAATAAAGGAACGAAATCGACTTGTCGACTAAATGAAAAAATGAATGAAAATTAACGCAACAGCAATAACGAAATCTTCAGTAATCAAACGTGATTCGATTTACATTAGTATGAAGTTCGACATCGCATTCCTTTTGTTATCATTGTTGTATTGTTGTGTATGTCGTCATCGGGGTTTTGTTTTTTACAAGACAGAAAACTGGTTGTTGTTAGTATATTTGGTGTTTGCGTCGTAAATAAAACCAAACAAAAAATTCACTGATTCAGTAAAGAATATTTACTGAAAATTAAATATTATTTTAGAGAAACTATTGCTTGAAAATTGTTTGGTGATAATTTTTTCTGCGTATACATTACAATGAGGAATATACTGTGGGACAAATTACATTTGCAGTAGATCCAAGAAATCGATTTTTCTCAAGATTGGAAACATGACTTCAAATCCATTGAACTGGAATGAAAAAATTAAATTTCTTGCAATGACAATCCCAAATGATCCGAATTGGATCCACTTCCGGATCACAAATTCAAATTCTTTAGAAGCTCCTTTTTCACTGGGTACTATTCATTCACTGCTGCAAAATCAACCAACGCAATATTGGTCCAGAGTATCGCAGCTATCCGTGAAATCCTGCGATCGATGGACCGTTAACGGCAATTGTTAATAAGTGATAAGCGAACGTCTCAATGGACATTCCGCATAAGAAGGACGTCCTTCATGGAAAACTCTAAACTTACATAACCATTTTAAAAATAAATTTTTCATTCTACACAGGAATATTGCAATAAAAAAATATATATATAAAAGGAGTAATATTTATAAATTGGTTCTTATTGTAGATTATATTTTAGCTAAAGGAAATTAAGATAACTACATAAAACTACTAGTTTGCTCTTCTCTTCACTCGTTTTAAATTGAAAAAAAGTTGGAAATAAATATTTATTATCTAGTGAAGCAACTTAAGTTGCAATATTTTCTATCCTTTTATAAGGATGAACCTTTAATCAGTAAAACTTAATGGTAGTTTTATAAAACCTTCCACTACTTAATAACAAAGCATTATTGTCATAACGAAAAATTAAGTGAAGAAAAATTATATTGCACTGAGTATGACTGGAAAGGTGTGTGGGCTAACTAAATGAAGACTAATGATTTTTATCTAAAACGGTATGCTTTACTACAACATGATATAAAAGCTTTAAAATATTTAAGTTCAACTTAAAAAAATGAAATCAAAATGTACACAGACTTTCATTAAGTTTTAATGGACACGTATCTCACTTTTCGGTGTATGCTCCATAATGATGATAGAAGGTTTAATATATTGTTGCGCAAATTTTAGAAAATATTCACAAATGACACGTAAGTAATCTGCTGCATGTTAAGTGATTAACATGTTTCGCCAGGTATGTACGTATGACCTTTTGCCAATGTTTAATATGCAAAATTTTAGATATAATTTTTGCACGGAATTAAAACAAATGAGCGTCATCGAAACAAATGAAATAAAATGCAAATCAGTTTAACACGTCAATGCTCATAGGAGCAAAAACCATGTCAAGTACGCGATATATAACAGCTAGTTTTTCGTTGTAAAGATTGGTATCTGTATAATTTAAATAACTTAAAGCACTATAAACTTCCACCAGATGCGGATCTCTGGGAGGGTAAAATCAGATATCCCAATAAACGAGTCAAATATATCTATTTTATTGAATTTCTTAAAATTTAAGCTGGATCCGCGCTTGCCTTCAAAGAAAAAATTTTGTCAGCAACAAAAAATTAAAAACAAAGGGGGTATCAACAAAATTTATATTGTGCCAAAGAAGTAGAGGTAATACCACTTTGCCAACAAGGTCCAAAATGTACAAAAAAAAAGCAAAAAGGTTCAATAAAATAATGTTAATGAACAAAGGACTAATTTCAATAACATTTGTCATTAACTTAATACAATATTTAAAAATGATTTTAAAAATCACGCAATAAAAAGTATTTGATAAAAAAGTTATTGAAAAATTTCAAATATATAATAAAAATAGCACTTAAATCATATACATATGTACTTAATTCGATGTATTATGATATTTTCGTCGTTCTGAGACCTCTATTTAGAATTTGGTCGATAAATTCTAGTAGACTGGCTTGTTACATAATGTGCGAGCGAGGCGTATTTGATCAAGTCGTTCAACTGTAAACATGGCAGCAGTGAGCGAATTTGTCAATTCATCGACGCTCTCAATAATTTGGGCTATCCACAATGACCACATGACGAATTTTGCGCAAGGATTGGGTTTTGAAGTCTTACAAGGATTTGGTCTTTAAGCCGACCGGGCGACCATTCCGTCTGCCGTAGATTTGCTGAGCCCATTACACTATGCAAGAAACATGATGTGTTATAGTCCCCTAACTAAAATACAGTCGAACTTTTCAATTATATGAATACATTTTATTTATAATTTTTTTTTTTTTAGTTTGGGATTTTTGAAAAGAGTGCTCCACTGATTTTATCATAACTTATAAAGGGGTTGACCAATTTTATTACAAAAACCAGTAAGAAACTTTAAATAAAATTACCTTTAAGCCAGTCAAACATTATTTTTTTATATAGTCAATAGTTTCGGAATTATTCAGACCTCAATGATGAAAAATATATTTTTTTATGCAAAATCAAAATATTTTTATGTTATTTTTTTTAATTTATAAAAATTCAAAAATTGCATAATGTTACTATTTTTATTTACTGACCATAAAGCTACATATTGATTTTACTCACAATTAAGTGAAATTAATACATTTTTGCAAAACATCGTGTTTTGGAGACGTTGCTCCACTGATTTTATAATAACTTGGAAAAGCAATATCCAATTTTCTTACAAAAATCACTGAAAAACTTGGAATAAAATTATCTTTAAGCTATTCTATTCAGACCGTAAGAATGTAAAATATATATATATATATATATATATATATATATATATATATATATATATATATATATATATATATATATATATATATATATATATATATATATATATATATATATATATATATATATATATATATATATATATATATATATATATATATATATATATATATATATATATATTTTTTTTTTTTTAGGCAAAATTGGAGAGTTTTAACTTTTAAAAATATATGAAAAATTTATAATGACAAAAACTTATCACTTTTATTAACAAATCATAAAGTCACTTCTATTAGAAATAAAATAAGCTTTGAAAATTTTTATTATTTCGGATTTCTAGTTCAATATTTTGAATTAATGTAAATTCAAATTATTTTTATTAAGAGTGGAGTGAGTACTATCAGTACTACTGATTTCGACAGGCCGCTACACCGTCTCATGAGCGTTCTTGTTCAATTTTACCACTTTTGAAGGTGGATGCTTTTTACAAGGAAGTATCAGCTATTTAACTGTTAGTCGCAATAAAAATGCAGGGCAAGAATTTAAAAGAAGTCTTGTATTCTATTTGCTGGCAAAAATTAGTTAAATAGCTGATGTTTCGTTATAAAAAGCATCCACCTTAATAAGTGATAAAAGTGAAGAAGAACGTTGATGAGACGGTGTAGCGGCCTGTCGAAATCAGTAGTACTGAGCAGCTCTGCTAATCTGATTTGAATATTGCAACACCCCACTCTTAATAAAAAGAATTTGAATTTACTAATATAAATAATAATAAAAATTTTCAAACTTATATCTATTCAGTTCAAAATAAAAAATTACGTTAAAAAATAAGCTTTATTTCATGAAAATCTATGAATATTGATTTTGAATTTGCGAATATTTACACAGTACAACAATATCATATTTTTTTCTAAATAACAAGTTTTTTACAACTGATGCTGGTAGAAGGCACCAAAAAACCTTGCTTGTATCGGCGTTTTGAAAGTTTACATCTGGGATCTATTTTAGGAGGAGTTAAATTTTACCCCTTTTGCACGTATAAGATGTATTCAGCACTTTTTTTAAATACCACGGTTAACATTTTTGTAGAACATTTGAACCCTCTAACTCTTCGGTGTATGGATCTTTTTGGCCCTTAAATAAGTAAGGGTAAAAGAAATCAGCTTCGGAGGCTATATAGCGGTCTCAATTGCTCCACAGAAATCTTCCTCGTGCTGTTTTACATAAAATTGTTTAACATGTTATGAAACTTAAACGTAAGCCCTAGAAGACATTCTATGCCGAGTCTATGGGTGCCCCTGTGGCTGAGTGGTAGTGATGCTAGCCTGTCAGTCAAGAGTTCATGTGTTCGATTCCTGCCATAGACCCTGGGAATTTTCCGCAGACATGCTAATCGCTTCGCGGGTTGTGTTTTTGTTTGTTTAAAAAATAACTAATAGCTGAATTAATTATATCCATGTGCCAAAAGGGGCGAAAATTAAATCCCCCTATAATAAATCCCAGATGTAAAATTTCAAAACGCCGATACACGTATGTATTTTGTTGGTGACTTCTACCAGAATCAGTTGTAAAAATCTTATTACGTATTTAAAAAAAAAGTTGATTTTATTGTACAGTGTAAATATTCGCAACTTTTGCAAAAATTAAGTGACTTGAATTTTTTATGAATAAAATCAATATTTATTTATCGATTTTTATTAAATAAAGGCTATTTTATTTATAATATATGTGGCTTTGTGACCAGTTAATAAATACGGTAAGTTTTTACCATTTTCGATTTTTAAAAGTTTTTAAATAATAAAAATCTTCTAATTTTCAAAAAAAAATATATTTTTCATCATTGCGTTCTGAATAATTCCAAAACTATTGAGTACGTAGAAAAATTGTGCTCAAACCTTTTAAAGGTAATTTTATTCCAAATTTTTTAGAGTTAGGAAATTGGATAAACCCTTTCTAAGTTATGATAAAATTGTTGTAGCAGCTTCTTGAAAAATCCAAAATTTTAGAAAATAAATAAAATAAAATAAAACAAAAATATAGTGGTGATCAAGGTCATGACAAAAGTTTAATTTTGTTGCATAGTGTTATCATTTGTCTCAATACATCAACAAGATAAATTTTCGCATTTGGGCTTCTGGAAATCCAAGAGCAATTGTTGAGAAGCCTTTGCATGCTGAACGTGCCACTGTATGGTGTGTTATGTCGTCTGGATGTTTGATTAGTCCACTTTTTTCGAAAATTCGTCTTGAAATGCTGTTATGAATGCGTGGTCGTGGTATCTTTATAATCGAAATACAATAAAAATTTTAATGATTTGCTTACAAATTCTTTGTTTTATTCTGTTTTGAAAAACAAAGTTCTTACTGAAAAACTCGTACCTTAGTTACTTCAATTAAACTCCTCAAATGAAAACACATTATGCAATGTTTAATTTTAATTTTTCTTTAAACGTATAAATAAAAGGTTTCATTATACTGTTTAATAGTATTTTTGCTCTCCTGAAAATTTTTAAACTTACACTTAGTAGTTTTGTCAAAAGTCCACAGATATAATTTTTGAGTTATCGAGTGTATTCTCTTGCTGCCCTGAAGGAAATGTTGAGATAAAAAATCAACATATATGTAAAATTTTAATAATTGCTTTTCGTATCCATTCAACATTGACAAGGGAACATTATACAAAGTTTTTCTGCACAATAAATGTAAAAATAAAAAGAATATGAAAAGTAAAACCAACTAGTATTAGCAGTTTTTTATAAGTTTTACAATTTTATGTCCTGTCGCATGGGAAAATAAAATTATTAGAGGACTTTTGTGATCATTGGTTTGTAACGTTTGTTACTTTATGCTTGAATAAAGTTTGAATTTTATTAAGGTGTTTGTTTATAAAATGGTCGATTTTTTTTAAGTTTAAGTTTGTTACTCAAACCATTTCGATTTTATTAGAAAAATGCTAGTAAATAACTTGCATCCATTAGACTGACGGAAATTATTTAACAACTCACAAAATCTAATTTAATAAAGCTGTAACCACTGTTTTCTAGTTGAAATAAAAGGCCAATACCAAATACATACATACATATATATATATATATATATATATATATATATATATATATATATATATATATATATATATATATATATATATATATATATATATATATATATATATATATATATATATATATATATATATGCTAACTTTTTCAAACTAAAAATAGTTGTTTTTCTTGTAAAACTCTTCATCATTAAAACTTTTTCATAAGTTACTTGTTGAAAAATAAAATGTTTTAATTTAATTATTTTTAGAACACAAAACAATTCCGATAAGTTTGTTTTTCATAAAACTTGAATATCAATTATGTGCATTTACTTCCTCTACTAAAATGTTGATCTAAAAGTTTCAAAACTATTTAAAAAGATACTTTACATTCCATTAGTCAACTGTTCCCTTTTGTAATTATTTCTGCTCACTTCTATTTATATATTTTGTACATCACTTCATCACACAAGAACGTTTTATACGATAATATAAATTATTCACTGGCCACATTTTAACTTGCTTAAATTCATTTAACTTTAAACCGAATACAAACACATCTCATCAAGTACATCAGCAGCAGAATCAGCAACTTTTATCATCATCATTTTATTTTATATATAAAACTGTATGCTTTTTTACATATACACAGAGACTAGTGTTATAACGAATGTAAATTTTTAGATATTCGTGAATGCGAATACGATTATGAAATTTAGAATTCAGATACATTTATATATGGCTCGATTCATAGTGAAATATTTAAAATTTAATTTGAAAAAAACTTTTTGCGTTATTAGTCTTGTTCGCGTAAATTATAGCAGATGTCATTCGATTAAAATACATATTTCTATCATAAAGTCGGATTAATATTTCCGGGAATGTACTCAAACTCACCTAATAACAATAAATGAGTGGAAAAATATTTGTGAAGAAAATGTGAATTTAAAATTTTTTTTAGAACAAAAGTACGTATAATAGATAGTACGTACTATCATATTACTCATACTACCATATTGCTCATACGTACTTTTACCCTACAAAATTTTAAATTGAAATATGTGAATTTTTTTATTAAAAATTAATAAACAAAATTCCCGTTTAATATATCGTTAAAATTTTATAAACATAAGAGGATTGCCATGTTTTTAATAAATAATAAAGAAATAAAAATTAAAAAATTAATTTTAGTACTATTTTCATGCAGGTAAATAAAAGGCTTCTGAAAATTTTACTATTTTCAGACAATCTGCTCTCCTGGCTATATTTTTGAGCGGGCGGGTAACAACTAAAATAAGATTAATTATATTAAATATATTTAATGTAATTTGTAAAAAAAAACTAGAAACTCGATGGGTGTTTTTTTCCTAAGCGGCTTATTTAGAATTTCGTAGAAAAATTCACTATTTTCGTCCAATGCTGGATGTAACGTGCATCCTTCAATCGATTTAACACGGCAGTCATAATTCTAAACTATTCTTTTGAAATATTGAAAATAAAAATTTTAGTTTTGAAAATTCTTTGCGAAAAAATTCCAACAATTAAGCTCTATTTTTGTCAAGACTTTAGCCATTTTTCACTCTCAGTTCAAAGTATTGACTTTGATTAGTTTTAAAGAATACATGAATTGAGATAACTAATATGACCGATGCTCCTGCAGGAGTAAAAGGAATAAATATATATCAAGGACTGTGTTACATACAAATCGTAAAATATTTTTTTGAAAATTTGGCTATGCTATTACCGGAAAAATTTACGAATAAAGTCGAGGCCAATAGTCAATATTCTAAAATTCAAAGCCAAATATCTTTGAAACTATTAAAGATGTCCTAATAAAATAAAATATATTATCTTTACTTATTCATAAAATTTACAACAAGTTTAAATTCATTAAAATCGGATAATATTTGTAAAAGGTTTGAGAACAAGAAGTTTTTTCATACCCAAAGTAGTCTGATTTGATACCCTATAATGCCCCGTGTGTTTCAGCAGGATGGTCCAAGTTAAAACTTTCTTAAAATTTATATCCTCCTGTATAATTCTTACATACACGGTTCTGTACGCGGAGTGCAAGTTTTAAAGATACAGATTATTAAGCTTTTTTCTAATTGAAACTACTGTACGCTGTTAAAGTCATGAAAAATGTTGTTGAAGACATCCTACTGTCATAAGGCGAGAGCTTCAGCAAACTTCTATCTCTTGTGGTAACCATCGGAATGGAACGTTCCATAGTATCCTGGTGAAGTCCAATGCTCCAGTAGATTCATCAATGTCCGTCTTAGTCATGTTTCTGTCCAGTGCACAGTGGGGCAGAATCAATATATTTGAGACATTAATCAGCCATTTCTAATCGGATAGTTCTGTCGGAATAAAATTTCACATGGAAATAGCAGATGGAAGATAGCAGAGGAGCTGTGAAGTCTTAAAGTAGAGCACTTCAGCCATGTAAAATTGTTTAATGCTTGCCATTTATTTTTTATTTCTCATCCGAAAATGTTTTGCTGTATTATAGCCCTTGATAAGATCTAAAAGACACATTTTTGTACACTTATCTCTTATAGTTAGTGAGCTATACATTAAGTTATGAGTTTAGTCGAACTGTATGAGTTTATATCCAAAGAAATTTAATTATTTTGGCTTGAGTTCGGTTTTAATTTAATTTTTCAATTAAAATATATTTTTATTTAGAGACAAATGTGAATCATATATGTAGGCAAAGAAAATTTTGGCTACACAGAGGGTTGAACTGATGTTTAGATAGCTCCCGCTAATCTCTTCAGAATTCATTTCCGCTTGACCAGTCGACCAAAGTCGGTGGTTTGCAGTTAAGAGTTGAATATCATCTACTTTTAATCAATTCATACTGTCACTCTTAGAGCTGTAGTTTATTTGCTAGTTATTAATATTCACTTTTTTTCTTTGTCTTGTGTTAAGCTTATTTTATTATTTCTCTATTCTAGTATGAATTATCTCTATTCTAGTATGAAGTATCAGCCGACACATTATTTCATAGTTCCATATCATCAGGTAAATTTTTTAGTTAGAAGAAAATAACTGGAAAAATACACTTTTCGTGCTTCAGGGGCTGTCACCACTCATCCCCCAACGGAACTCCAGCTTACGTTCACGAGGCTTTATGATACTATTCCCTGATGCATCTCTCCAATTATCGTTCTAGAGAAACTTTGTAATCTAAATCTGTTACTGCCTTCCGGACTATAGATGTAAGCACAGATGTAAGAGGATACAGCTAGAAAACAGGTGATAACTTCTAAACGGCTGAACGAATTGGTTTCGGTTTCTAATCCAAACAAATGATTTCCTACAGTCACCTAATTCGTGCTGCTACAATTTTGAAATTACTAAGAGTTTGTTAGCAAGAAGTATCTTTTATATTCAGATCTCAACAACTTACAGTCTTTTGTGTGAATTTTGAAATTAAACATTATTTTCCCAACCGGAACATTCAGTAGAGCCAAACAGCTGTTGCAGTAAATTTTTACGTTTTTGAGATTATGGTTCGTATCACTGCTTAGGCATCTTCCCCCAATTCACAAGTCGAATTGACCGATAAAATTACTTAAAAAGAGATTTTTCCAAATTTGGAACGATTTTCCGTCTTTCGGATTTTTAAATTTTTTCCTTACTCTACATTTAGGGAGAAAGGAGCCTTAACTTCCCTCATATGAAATGCATTGGGGAAGTTAGGATCTCCTTTCGGTAATGATATTTTTATAAACAAGTTTGCACTCGTAAACAAACTGAAAAACGGCATTGCTTGCAAAATTTTATATAGTTTTATGAAATTTATCTAACTCAATTTCGGCCTCCGGATGATAAGGTCCCTTTTCATTCGGATCATCACGTACAATTCTTACAAATTTACTTCAATGTGTCTTTTTGTCAATTGTTAAGTTTTTACACACATCTATGTATAAATTTGAGTAGAAAATATTTTAAAATAAGAGAACAAGAATTAAGTACAATCGGACGGAAAAAAGTACAATTTTAAAATCTCATTTCGCATCCCTGGGTGGCAACGACAGGTGATTACTAATTCACTTCTATTTGTGCAAATACATTTTTATCATCGTAAAATCGCCTTGGTGGGTCGTTTTTGATAATCAAAATAGATATTGTTACGGCGAATTATCTTGCAACTACCTGTTATGAATGTGCCTTAAATATTACATATAACTGTTTTTCCGGCATTTACTTACTGCCTCTTCCGCTATGTCGAAGAAATGTTTTCATGTGCATTCTAGGCGAAAGAAAACTGATTTTCATTCTTCTATCCCACTTCTGTACGAATGGTGACTCGAACGAGAAGTCGCAAGAAGACGTAAGCATTTTCATACAAAATTATATTCCACTATGTCGAAGTAATGTGAACACAATGTCAAAATCACTCACTTCTGTGTTGCTTGCGACTAGTAAAAATAATCGCAGAAGAGTCGATAAAATTTTTCGCTTCATTACAGAATCTTTTTACTATCTTCTAATTTTTTTCTTTATATGTGCACATATTCATACTACTTTGTAATAAAATAAAAATCACTAACCATGGACCGTAACTGTTATGACGTTTTTTCGAAAAAGTCAAATAATAATGCCTATTTTTGACCAATATGTTTTCGGTCAAGAAATTACCGAAAAATTAACACATATTCGCTTGAATTTAGCGAACGCAAATCCGAATGCCATGAAATAGGCGAATATTTTCAAATACGCATACAAATACGAATAATAACTACATCACTAATACATGTATGTATGTAAGTATGTATGTATGTAAATATGTTCTAACATTAATGTTTTCTTTATAAGGATGCAAATAAAAAGTTTGCAGAAATGGTGGCTTACTTCAACAGATGTAAAAAAATGTTTTTTATACGAAACCATCATACAAAAATATAAAAAAAGAAATTTAAATAACAAAAACGAAGTATGTCAGAAAGTTAAAAATACAAATAAAAAATGAGCTTGTCAAGTAATTTTTTTCAAGTAAAAATGATCAGGGAAATCTTCCATTTACAGAATAATGGTAACTGCAAATTAAATTTGGAATTTTTTAGATATTTCAATACAATGCGAAGTTTTGTTAAGTTCGTATACACCAGCTTATATTTCATATTCCCAACTATAACATAACAAATTTTTATAATATTCTTCAAATTTCTTCGATCTTTTTATTGATTTTCCAAGCTAAAGATCCACTTTTTTATATAAAAGAACAATAACGTTTTGTTTAATCCAATGTTTCGCTATCTCATGTAGAGTTAATATCTATTTTAGAATAATCGTGGAAACTAATACAGTGAGAATCTTTAAATTTTAGTATGTAGGATTTTATTTTGTAACCATAATAATTTAATTTAATTTAATTAACTTTCAACTTAAAATAATTAATTTTAAATAAAGAAAGAAATTAATTCATAAAGACTTAATAGTTTTCTTTTTTCCGGGGTTTTTCCTAAAAATTTGTGAGCTATTTGTGAGAAAATTTTTTCTTAACTTAACTTGAGAATAGCTTTTTACAGTTTTTAAGTTAGTCAAATTTTATGAACTAATCAGAAGTAAGGCATTTCCTAAACCTTATTTTCGTACTAAAATGAAATTTACTAGTTCTTGTGATACAATTTCCTTAAACTTATAAACCATTTTCTTATTTTTAATAAATATTTTCTTCAAATCAGTAAATATTTCCTTAATCATATGAAATTTTTTTGTATCTTTACGAACTATTTTTAAGGATATGAACTAATTATTTTTTACTCATATTAAGTAGTTTTTACTAGATTTTAGTTAAACGTACTTAAACTTATTAATATTAATTTTTTCGATACCTCTAACTAAGGTTGGGCATCTCGGCCATTTTGAGAAAAGTTCGTCATATTGAAGATTGAATAATGAAATTGATGTCATTCAAAAGGTTTTAGTTTCCTCTTAACGAGTATTAATTAAAAAATACATAGCTTTCAGATACAAGTGCGTCTAAAATGACAAAGTATAATTTATCATAAAATATCCAGAAAAATGGTATTTTAATTTATATATAGCCAACTAACATGTGTTTATTGTGTACAATTTTCAAGATGGGATGAAAGCAAACTCAAAAGTTATAGTTGTTTCTTTTGGATAATTCGATAATTTCTATGAAAATTGTATAAGAAGTAATAATAAAAACAACTATTTGAATGCATTAGGATTTTTTTTTTGTAAAAAGTAATTTTGAAAATAGCATAACTTCGTAGCACCTCATCAGATTTTAGTAATTTAAATATCATTTAAGCTCACTTTTTTCAAATCTAAGACAAGGATATCGCAAATGAAAAAAATTTTTGATCCTTAAATATCCTCCAAAGTGGTATTTATTTTCTATTGTTTTTTTACAGCATATAGCAAACTAATCTATTGCCGTTGTGTAAAAAATACAAGTCAAGATTTTAGGAAGTACTACGACTGCGGTTGCTTTTATTATTATTGCTAACACAATTTTCACATAAATGACGGTGTTATCATAAAGAAACCACTGTAAGTTTTGAATCTGTATTCATCACATCTGGAAAATTTTATAAAATAAAGACATCTCAATTGACTGTTGTTTTAAAAATATAGAAAATTAAAATGCCACTTTTCAGGATATTTAAGAATACAAAACACTTTGCAGTTTTAGGCCCACTTGCAGCAGGAAGCTATGTCCTTTCAAACAAATTTTTCTTAAGAAGAGACTGAAACCTTTCCAGTGACATCAATTTCATTTATATCCGATGACGCGTTTTAAAGTTATTCAATCTTCAATATTCCCCAAGTTTAGATGCCTATAAAATAGAAACCATAAGAGGTATCGAAATAACTTTTTGCCATGTTACGTGCACATAATAGTAGAATATATGTGCCGAATTTCATTAAAATCGGAGAGGATAAAAGTTTAGACCGTTTCGAAAATTTTCGTGTTTACCCATATGTATTTTGTTTTAGTGTACATATTTATAGAAGCACTATATGGTAATTGCAATGGGGACCAAACACATTTTGTATGAAAAAATTTTGTTTCATTAATCGACTCTACAGGACCTAAACATACAGAAAAAAGGCGATTTCAAAAAATTGTTTCTTGCTGTGATTTTTTTTTATGTAAAAACTGTCTATTGGCCATGTTTCCGTTCGGAAACGGAATTCAACCTACCCCATTTCTGTAGGAGCTGGTGTCTAAAAAAAAAACTAAAATATGAAAATTTGTCAGGTGTGTCCAGACTGTTGGAGGCGCTACTATGCCGCGGTATGCTCCAGCTTAGGCTTGACATATTAGGGTCGATTGAATTCCGTTTCCGAACGGAATTGAACTCTGTGACATGGCCGTATATTCAAAAACTTTTGTGACTCCACACAAAATTCAACAAAATCTAGAATCAGTATATTGACGCGATTTATGTGAGTCCTTCGTGTGAAAGTATTTTGACGAAGTCAGTAGAAAACTGTATAATATAACTCCTTTGTGGAACAGTTCATCTGAATAATATAAATTAGATATTGTTTGAAGAATAGGTTTTATTTATTTCCGAATACAGTCGACTCTCGATAATCTGAAATTCAAAAGACCGCGGAAAAACTTCAAACAGTCGAGAGTTCATATTAACAAGAGTTTCGAATCTCAAAACGGAAATGAAAAAAATAATCTAAATTAACTAGGCTTTGATTAAAATTAAAAATTTTAAATTGGTGTCCCTGTGGCTGAGCGGTAGCGATGCTAGCCTATAAGTCCAGAGGTCATGGGTTCGATTCCCGCTACAGGCCCTGGGTATTTTCTGCAGACAAGCTCATCGCTTCGCGGGTTTGTGTTTGCTTAAAAAAACATTCACTTTACCAGTTCATATTATAGAGGGTAAAAAATACCAACTTCAAATTATAGAACGTCGGCGAGCAAGATGAGATTCCTATGTATAAAGAAGAGCATATAAGCTTAAACCAACAAATATAAAACAAATATAAAAGGCAGCACATTAAAATAATTTAAATTATAGAGCGTAGTACCGAAAAAATTAAAATTATAGCGCGTTGGCGACGAAGATGCCATTTAAATAATTTCAAATTACCAAAAGGGATCAAAATACATAGATTTTTTTCAATTTATTGAATGTTTCTCAAGGGACCTAGAAATGAGCTCAAATTATCGAGCAATTCAAATTCACGAGTTTCAAATTATCAAGAGTCGACTGTATATACATACATACTTACATATACATCCATTTTGAATTTTCTGAAATTTGTTTTTTTATATTAGCTGCTTTCTACCATTTCGTTTAGATAAAAGAAAAATTGTTTTAAATATTTTTAAATTCAAAGGGAAATCATGATACAATAAATACAGGTAGAACTGTCCGTACAACAATTACAACAATACAAAAACAACAGGCATTTTGTTAGTGTAAAATGTTTCCTAAGTGTTAAAAACAAAAGGTCAACCGCCGCCGTAGTTTTTGGAAATCCGAACCGCCGCAAAATACATCGGCTTGTTACGATTCTTAAATGTAGATAGGCTGTGAAAAATGCATCGTTTATTTTAATTAACTAATGTTATAAAAGACTTTTCTTTTCAGCAGAGAACTTTATTTTTTATATACAAATATTTTCATATAAAAATTCATTCGTAACAGGCGGCTTGTATTACATTTTTTGTTCACCCGCCGATGTAAATTTTTCATAGGCTTGTTTCTCTGATAAAGCGAGTTTGACATTTGGGAAATAAAAACTCACAGCTACAGATGCGTTGACAGTTTTACCTTGTTATATTGTATCATGGGGGAAATGATAATTTTATAACAAATTTTCTTATAGAAGAAGATTGGCGGCTATTTATATGTATATGAGTTTTTCTAAACGAAAAAAAAGTTTAATTTTGCATGAAAAAAACTAATTTTTCCCCGCTAATTTCCGAATAACTCCGAAACAGTTGCAACTTTCTTTTGAATCTTTTGGTGTCATGTTTATACAAATCGGATTGGAGTTTAGCGCATTAAACTTTGTATATTTTGCATTTATTTTATTTATTGTATATTCAATAAAATTTAACTAACAATAAGTAATCAAATTTTAAATCAAAAATTTTAATTGTAAGTCTAGCCAATGCTAGACAAAAATATTTATTTCTGCAGTTGCTTCTTAGGTTGTTGTTCACGAACCTCGTTTTCGGCTGCGAGCAACAGTGTCTCACGCTCTCATCCGAGTGTGGCCTCTATAATTCAGGATGTTGCGTACTAGCGGGTTTGGGTTCAACTCTAGCTTCTTGATATATGAATGCTGTCACATGTTTTAAAAACACATACTTTACCATTGGGACATCTAGATTTTTGTAAATGCGCGAATTTTTAAAAGTACTTTATTTTGTCGCCGTTGAATTTTCTCCATATTTGATAGCGAGGAAGTACCCCATAGCTAAATTCCATAGCACCATTTTTGTTTTAAAATCGTGATGTATAGTAAAAGTTTACAATCTAGGCTTAGTGAAGATCTTCTCCCAATAAGCTAATTAAGTTGAACTGCTTTTAATATCATTTGGATAATCGTTGCTTCTATGTGGCGATTCCATGAATACCAAGGCATTTAACTTTAGAGCTCTGCGGTATATTCTGGCTCTTAATTTGTACAGGTGGGCATGGTTCCTTGCCTAATGTGAACGCGATATGTACACATTTTTGTTTATTAACCTTTATTATCTATTGTTTTAATAAATTTTCCAAATGCGATATGTACTGTTGTAATGTTAGGCATGATGCTTGAGGGTTTTCGCAGGCACTTAGAAGAGCTGATTCATCTGCGAACGAATCATATCAGAAAATCTTCAATGATGAATTTTTGTCCAGGAAAGTTATTATGTATTTCGATTCGAAAGAAAACATTTTCGAAACACAATGTATAAGCAATACAAATACGAATGATTTTCTTTTCGAATCGAAATACATAATAACCTCCAGCAGCTTGTGAGTGATTGCTGGTAACTTTTGTTTCAATTTATGAATTAAGTGTTCGTGCCATACTTTGGCAAAAGCCTGAGAAACGTCAATATTTCATTTCTTCGAAAGTTCTTCTTACCACAGTCACAAGTCTATAAGGTTGTTCGATAATGTTATGTTGTCTCCTGAAACCAAATTGATGATCTTGAATGCATTCCCTTTGTATATGGGCTAATCCCAGAAATGGTCTACCAAGGATAGAATTTTAGAGTTGTTCCCTTTATGAATCCCTTTATGAATGGCATGAAGACCTACACCAAATAAAAGACCCAAGCTTGCATTTTGTATAGATGCTATTTTTTTACCGTAAGCTTAAGTTTTTATTTTCGAGGACGGAGGTAGTCGAGAACGCCTCCTATCTTGAAAATAAGGGAGAGACCATTTTTCTAGATTATCTCGTAAACTATAAGGAATATGAAAATTTTTTTAAAATCTTTCTTTTAGATAATAATATTATTATCTACAACTCCAATAAACACATTTTTGTTGTAAATTATAAAATTAAAAAGTTATAGCTATTAAGAAAAATTGTAACGTGCGTCACGTAGGGTGCGTCACAAAGACTTCACGGCTTTTGATAAAAATAACAAGATTGTTTGGCTGCAAATAAGGTATTTTAGAATTCTCGTATATTCCTCTTTATATTATTAATTAGATTTTGTGTGCTTTATTATGCAAAATTCGGTAAAAATTACGAAAACACACTTCAACTTTCAAAATTACTTCCACTTTTAGTAGCGTACGTCACAAAACTTTTTTTGATAAATTATTTCGCAACAAATAGCTATTGAAAAATTATGTTTTATGCCATTCGAAAGTACAATTAAATCCCACTAAACACTATGCATAATTTGAAGTTATCTCTTTTGAAAGACCAAAAAATGTATATATTTTAAACCGAAAACGCCTACGAATGTAGCGTTCGTCACACAGGATTTGCCTATATTTCAACTATTTTTATTTAAAGGTAATTTTTTCTGTAGACCAGTGTAATGTCTTCATTAGGTACATAATATGTATATGTACATATCGAGCCTTTGCTGTAATAGGGTCATAATTCAAAAAAACTAGTTTAACTGAAACAAGTTTAAAGTTTTCAATTTACACACAACTTAATGGTAAAATAAAATTGTATTCTTCTCTCAAGAGGTGAGTATAAAAGATATTTATATAAAATTTATGCACAATATGAACAACGATGTGACGATTAATTCTACGTTATTAACTCTAAATTTACGTTTTTTTGAGTTATGACTCTATTGCAGCAAAAGCTCGATATCAACAATGTTAAAAAAAACACCCTTGCAAGCGCCGGCATAATATACATATGTGTACGTATGTACATTTAAAAATATCAATCTACGAGCAACAAGTGGGCGCTTTAAAACAATATTGCTTTTTTTATTTTTTTCTAGGTCACAGCACATGAACGATGTTTTTGTAGATTGAGAACGATAAAAGAAAAAAGAGATAATGAAAACAGAAAACAGTGGTGGGCTTCCAAACCAAAAGCAAATACTTCTAATACCATAGTGGTAAAATTATTGGCTCCAAAGTTATTAGAAAATATTATGAAAAGTAAGAAAATCAACAGGTATTTCGAAGAATGTTTTATAAATATCTCTTCCAGGCAAAATAAAAACAATACAAATTTGTCAATTATTAAAACAAATTCAAAGCAAATAGATTTGATAATTCTCGGAAATAATAATTTAAAAAATACAGGCACCTCGAAAAAGGCTGTCATTGTGGTGGAGAGCAGAAGTTTTAACACTATATTTTTTACTTTAAAAATTGTAGCTGTGAAATAAATGACTTACATAAATATAAACACACAAACGCTGTATACCTTTGATTTCATTTAGCATTAAACAAGTCCTCTGTATTTGCTTGCCTTTGCCTAAAACCTATTTATTTATTTATTTATTAAATTACCCATGCCATTGGAAAAATGCAAAAACAAGAATTTCGCATGTGAAACATGTACATTTTTATCCGTCCATTTTCAATATGCTCCCGCAAATGTTCACATTTATTAACATTTTATTTTATATTAATAGTATAACAATTTATGACATGCGAGTATTGTAGCTGTTTTTTTTAATGTATTTATTTAGAACATAAAATGTGTTTGTTAAATGTATTCTTTAATACTCGTGCATACTTAGAAAATTTGCTATTTACTGTGTCGTGTAATTGTGTGTCAAGTGACATTGACATGCTGGCATTTTGTATACGGGTTAAAATGACAAAAAAGTATTAACCATTCATAGAACTACCGATTATAAGCCAGTGAAAGTTTCCATTTTTTTTTTGTACATTCATCATTAGGGAAATATATATTTACTCATTATATCAAATTCATTTATATGAAATACGTAAGTCGGCTATATCTGGCAGTCGGCAATCTTCACGTTGAAGTAAATATGAAATGAAAAATATACAGTGGTTTCAATTGAAAAAAAGGTAATAAATCTGTATTTTTGTATATTGAAACTTGTGATCTGTATACAAAACGATGTGTGTAAAAATAATAGAAGATGACCAGAGCTTTAATTATATTGAAATATGGACAACGCTATTGAAACAGACGTTGAGACGTTGGACACCCTGTACAAGTTGACTACCTCGGTCATGAAAAACCTTGTCGGCCTCATAACTTTTACATATATTATCCGATTTTGATAACAGATAAACAGAGAAAGAAAATACAGTTTATGTAATGTAGCGCGTATAAGTGATATGATGCTACCATCATATTACTCATACGTAGCCGTTTGCTCTAAAAATATTGGATAATTTTTAATTAAAAATTTATTTTAAAAAATTACCGTTTAATATATGTATCGTTAAAAATTTCAAACATAAGAAGATTGCTATGTTTTTTAATAAATAGTAGAAATACAAATTATATAATTAAGTTTAGTATAGTTTTCATGCAGATAAATAAAATGCTTCTGAAAAGTTGATTATTTAATCGACCATGGTAGATTAATACAGGTAGTGGTAGTACTAAAACAAATACAACATGACAAAACCAACATGGATTTTTATTGTTGTTTCGTTGGACGAAGTGTCAAAAATCGAGTCTTGATTTATTTTATTTTTTTTTAATTTACTTTTTTAGTTTTTTCTTTACACTTCTTTTATAAAAACTTTTGACAGTTCCAATAATGAATATAGATAAACAGCTGTATTTTCACCACTACCTGTATGTCTTGTAATCGACTTAAAATATCACCTGCAGTAATTTCTAAAGTCTATTCTTTTAAAGTATTGAAAATAAAAAATTTTAGTTTGAACATTTTTTTAGGTAAAACGTCGAACAATTAAGCTATCTCTACTTTAGTAAAAATTTTGCCATTTTCCACTTTCATTTCAAACTCTTCACTTTGACATGAATTGTGATAACTAAAAGATTTTTCTCCATGTTATCAAGGATTGTGCTTAAAATCATAAAATATCTTTTGGAAAATTTTTGTTATGCTATTGCCGGAGATATTATTTTAAAATTTAAAGCTAAATATTTTTAAAAATATTTAAAATATCTTAATGAAATAAACTGTATATTCTTTATCTGCTTATAAGCTTTACACCAAGATGCAGATTACTATTTTCAATATACATAATTAAGATACTTAGTGATAGGATCTAGACCCAAACTTAAAGTACTTGTCCTGTGCTGGTTTCTTTAACACTAGTTAAACAATTTTTTGTATTTGGATTTCTAGCAATCTAAAATTTCTACCCTGTTAATTTTTTATAAGTTTTTAAAAATGAATGAAAGCTTAATCGAAAAATAAACAGTCGCTCACATTCATTCGAATAAGCGTTCCACTATCTTTCGACTTGCCGTTCGCCTGGTTTTACGTTTGTAACGTAAGTAATATATTTGTTTTCAAATTTAAATATTGCCACATCAACAATTCATTAATTCAATTTCATAAATTCATCGCCAAACGGCAATAAAAATTTTTTAAATGTGTAAATTTTGCTTTCCAAAATGGAACTCTGTTTTAATTCCACTTGCCACAAATGACAGCCAAAGTAAATTAAAAAACGAACTTAACAAAACAATTTTTGTTAAGTTTAACATGCCGTCTACATTAGACATAAAATGCTGTTGAGAGACATGATATTATGAAAGCGTTGTTAGAACCAGAGTGTGCAAACAAACAAAACTTTTCGCAAACGTTTCATGCGAAGGCAAAAACTTTTAAAATATTTTTAATCATTTCGTATATGAGCAAAACCAAAACAAATACTTTTGCAATGCCAAAAAATGGAAACAAAGCAATTGGCTTTTCACTCATCTGCGTGCTTTAATACCCCGTTTCAATCGTACGATTGTAAACAAAACAAAAGCAGAAATGTATTTCGTTTAATAGTTCATTGTATTTAGCATAAATACACAAACACATTCTCTACTATTATGAGCAAATCAATAGGGAAACGTTTGCAAATGTATTTCTTAAAACTTTTCAATTTTGTTCTTGTTCTTTTATTTTCTAGCTGCGTACTTTTAAGCTAATATATATTTTGTGTACACAAGCGCCAACATACAAAACTAAATGGGACTATCATTCTCGTTGTTATTGTTTTGTTTTTGTTTTACACATTGAAAAATACAAAACAAAACGAAAGCAAACGTTTCGTTTAGTTTATTTTATTTTCCTACTCTGGTTAGAACAAATCCTTTAACAACCAAGTAAGGCACTTTAATGTTCAATCTCCCATTTTTTTAGGTGTTTCTTTATAATTAACTAAGACCGTAAAAAATCGAAAATCATCCAAAATTTTGGGTCGTTTGCTCAAGCGAAATCGCCCAAAACACCTGTATACATACATAAATGAGCAAACGTAAAAAAAGTTTCGGTACTTGCCAAGAGATGCCAAGAGATAATAGATTTTTTCGACTAGCCGGTCAGAGTTAAGGATTCTTTCCTCCAGGTACATACAAATATCAAATACCAACTTAGCTGGCTAAGAGTTTTTTCTGTAGCCGGCTGCCTCAAGGATTTCCTTCTCTGCGTATGTATAAACGTGGCTTCGATGAATAAATAAATTCGACCGTCATTATAACTAGCGTAAGGCGTGTTAGGCAGAAAACCTGTATTTCAAAATTTTAAACTCTTAGCCATTTTCCGAATTCAAGAATGCAGATATTAAAAAATATTTTTTCTTAGAATTTCGTCCATAATCGAACGTTGACTTTTAATTTAAAATCCAACTGTAAATTAAAAAGTTAGAGGCCAAATACTAAAAAAATCAAGGCGAAAAAAACTTTTTTTCTTTAAAATCAAATACCTGTTAAGCTAAGAGAGAAACGGAAACACATGTCAGGACATTATTTCTTTGTGTCTTATAGCTTAATGCAAAGCGCTGTGAATTCTTAAAATCGGATAACATCTACAAAATTTACAATTCTCAGAATTTTTTCCAAATAACAGTTTAGGAGTTCCAGATTTATTACCATTTATTTTGCAAAAGTCCCCACTGTGCATTAGCTTAATAAAAAATATGGTTGCGGAGTTGAAGTAACTCATTGCAATTATAATGTGTGATAGGCCAGATTATAAAAGATTAGTCTAAAAATTTAATAGTATAAGTTTCCGTAAGACAATAAAGCCTTTATTTTATTTTTGCTATTACATTTATATAACATTTTCTAAGAAGAGATTACAAATTACACTTGAGCCATGGGAGCAATTTCCCGCATTTTATATAATATAAAAAGTTCAATCAATTTTCCTAACTGCCCACGTTTTAGCAATACTGTTTATTACACTTATAAAAACGCATATGTTAACAAAAGTAAATAAACCCGTATGTAGTATGTTGCCTCCTACATTCTGTCAAGCAACCCACTTTGTTTGTGAACATTTTATTTACATTTAACTCAAACTGTGATTAGCATACTAACATTGAGAGACAGAGATCGAGTAATTAACATGAATTCATTGAACACAACATGTTGAGAATTGTTCTAAATTGTATCGAGTAAAAATGTCAGCGGTAGTCGTCTATATGGCGTTTGGCTTTTGCACAATATAGTAAATCAATATTAAGTATACGCCATATAGTTGTGTGTAACAAACTTTTTTGCATGAACTGTGCCTTAAAGCTTTTTACATATATATTTTGTTTAACCAAAATTTATATATAAAATATTTAAATATTTATTTTTATCTATTCTCTTTTAACCATTATCTATACAGCTTAATAATGAAACAATTTCTAATTCTATATAAGCCAAATTTTTCAAAATCAAAATACCGTAAAAATGCTTTTATCTGAGGGAGAAAGCAAATATTGCAAACTTATACTTACAACATTATTTAGCTTTACTTGAGGTCCCCGCCTAACATAATATGTATCTAAAATGAGAATGTCAAAATTAATCGTAGAAAGAATTATGTTACGTGTAGACTTCAAATTAGTGCTGCCGCATCCTAAAAATGTTTGTAAACAAAATTTAGGAAAAAAGTAGCTAAATGCAAAAAAGTAACCAAAATGTTTATGAATTTAAAATACTGTTTTATATACATATATGTATACTTCAGATAAAAAATATATAATTATTATAAAAGAATAGAGAGTAAATGAACCGTTACATATAAATTTGTACTTCAATCATATAACACAAGGCAACAATTTTGAATATTTCCAATTAACTCTAGTTTTCGAGATATAGTGACATCAATATTATCATATATTACAGCATTTTTTGTATTCTTCACGTCATATCTCCAAACCGATCCTCAAAATCAAGTTATAAATAGCCCGGCATTGTCATTAAGGTATCCTGAAACTCACATCATCAAAATTACTCTTAATAGATTTATGTTATCGTGTAGACTATAATCCATAATTAGTTTTATGGTTTTGAGGACACGTCCTGAAATATTATGCAAAAAATGCTGTAATTTATGAAAATATTAAGGTCACATTATTTTTAAAACAAGAGATAATCGGAAATGTTTTTTTTAATTTCTGAATTCAGTAGATGAAAATACATAAGAATTACTATATTGATCTCCGAAACATTTTCATCATTGTGGAGTGTTATTGGCAATAATAAAACAAAAAAGTTCTTAGTAATTAAGATAAAATTTAATTTAATTACATTCGTTAACAATACATATGACTGGATATGAATAATTCCATTTAGCCGAGTGTGACCATTTTACACACATTTTTTGCTATAAATCAAGAATATAAAATTTTTTACTTAAAAAAACGTTGCTGCTCGCAAGGACATTAAGCTTAAAGTCGTTGAATAACGGGTAGACACTGATAGAACACGATTTCTGCTCAGAGTGGTCGTCAGAAAGATGCGACGGGCGTGACCTTACAAATCTTGGTTTTAAAGACTTTCAGTATAAACTCTGTAAAATTTTGACTATAAGGTACACAATAATTTTGGTATACATATATGTTCAAAGTGTTGTTAATTGTATTATGTATTTCCTGTTCGACAAACAATAATTTTCCTTATAAAATGAGACGGGTGTGACCGGCGGCTGTGACCTAGTACGAAAATTTAAAAAATACGAAGCAATACAACAATTTATTGATTTAATTAATATAAATAATATAAAGATAAACTCATAACAAAATAATAAGACATTAAATTATTTGCTATCCGTTCTACATATTATAGACAGCAGAATACTCTAGCTGAATATTTTTTTCAATTCAATAAAAAGCAAAAAAAGTATATTCTTTTGAGAGATAACGGTTTTTATTAATAATGAGAACGGGAATAAAAGAAAATCTGAAATAAATATTAAACATACAAAAAGGGAGAGCAAAATGTTTTTTGCATGATCATTTAAAAGTGCCTCAAATTAATTAAAACATATTGTTACGAAATGAAAAATGCAGATTCAAATATAACGACATAAAAATGACAGCTGTGATGATAATCTGTATTTGCTACCACTAAATACAATACTGGTTATGTAATGTCAA
The DNA here is from genome assembly GCA_956483635.1 of Panzeria rudis. Classification (NCBI taxonomy): domain Eukaryota; kingdom Metazoa; phylum Arthropoda; class Insecta; order Diptera; family Tachinidae; genus Panzeria; species Panzeria rudis. The sequence goes on from OY101447.1 coordinate 105,778,884, forward strand.
AATAAAAGCATTGGCAGCACTTTTGAAATAGCCGTTAGAATAACTCAAATAGCGGAAATAAAACTTTCTGGAAATAGTGCGTTCTCAGTACCACGATTATTCGAGAATGGGAAAAGACATTGTAGATTAAACTTAAGCAAGCTCAGCTGTAAAGGTATGCTCTCACTTGACAAATATTTGCCCAAAAAAACTTAACCACTACTTTTGCAAAAGGTTAGTGTGATTTAACATGGTTTTTATATCACAAAACAAAATTAATTATGCTGCAAAAAGCTATTTTTAAATTATTATTAATAAATGCGAACCCATATTTAAAAAAAATAATGAAATTAAAGGAAATACAATTTTAGCTTGTCTGGTGGTCACGTTTTTTTTTTTGCAAATATTTGCCAAGTGTGAACGTACCTTAAGAAATGTAAACTTGATAACAGCGTAGCAATCTTGAAAATTTAGCATTTATCTCAAGGCATATTCATTACAGGTACCACCATAACTAAAACAAATACAACACCAAAAAACACATGTATTTTGTTGGTAGAAATACCGCAGAAATATGTCAAATCCATTATCTGTGAGTCGCACACATTCATAAGCTCTCTCAAATTTACTAACACATGCCCGTTGTTGATAGAAAAATCCCAGACATGTGTCAAAATCTATTGTCTGTATGACAATTTTATCTTTTTCGTCGGTTTTTACTATGGCTAATATGTCATCTACATACTTCGTTATGTATTTCAGTTTAATGTTTTAATTTTGTAACTTCTTTAGAGTTTCGTCTAATACATTGTCCAGCACTATATCCGCAATAGTAGCTGATAGAGGGTTTCCCATCGGCATCCCGAAAATTTGGTTGAAAATATCATTTTCATATACAAAATAACTGTTGTCATAAAGACAAAATCGAAGTATTTTTAAGAACATCGGCTTGGACATTTTTGTGTAGTTCTGAATGGTGGTCCATTTTTCCATTATTATGTTTATGGCTTTACTTACTGGAATATTAGTAAAAAGGGAAATGACATCCAGTGAAATTAATATTTCTTCATTTTCCAGGGTGATGTTGTTTAGTTGTTCTTTAAGTCTTGTGGAATTCAATATATTGTATTCTGTAGAGATGACGTTTTTAAGAATTTTTCCCACGTATTTTGATAGTTTAGAACACGGAACTTGCACCGAAGAAACAATGGGCCTGAGAGGAACATCCGGTTTGTGAATCTTAGGGAGTCCATATATTCGGGGAGCCGTCGCTGCTGAGCAAAGTAACTGCCTTTTCTGCCAATTATCGATGATATTGTTCTTATAGAGCTCTGATATAATATTATTATTTTCTTTCTGGAGTTTTGTAGTTCGATCGATTCTTAGTTTTCGATATGTAGTTTTTTCCGCCAGTAATTCATCCATTTTGAGCTTGTAGTATTCCTTATAAAGTGCTACCGTTTTTTTCCTTTGTCGGCTTGAATAATAATGATATTTTGATTTTTTCGCAAAAAGTCTTTTGTGTTGTTATATACTGTAAGAATGAATTTATCTTTTGGAGTGTTTTTTAATTTCCTCTTAAAACGCGTAATATTGTTTGCTAATATTGTTCTGGCTAGACTTTTTTCCTGGCCTTCATTGTCTTCCATTGCCAAAATGCATTGTTCTACGTCTGCAATTGTATGCAGCGCAGATATGCTATATATTGGTACAACAAAACGCAGTTTAGAAACGAGAATAAAAGAGCACAAGAGTGATATTGAGAAAAACAAACATTCAACAGCACTATCGCAACACATACTGGACACTGGCCATACAGCTGATTTTGAAGAAGTCAAGATCTTAGATAAAGAAAACATTGAAAAGAAAAGGTACACTATAGAAAGTTTGCGAATTCAACAAAAGAGGGAAAAGACGATGAATTTAAAAGAAGATACGGACAACATCAGCACAAGTTACAAAGTGGCAATAAAGTAAACCTGTGATATAGTTTTTTTTTTTTTTTTTTTAAGTTGTGTTCTTTGTTTATTTACTTTTTTTGTAAAAAAATGTTTAGTTTGAAATATTTATTGAACAAAATCCACCTAAATTGGGGTTTTAACAATAATTAATGAAAATTAAAATAATATTGTAAGTTTTATATTGAAAAAACGTGCAATGATAAGAATATTAATAAAATGTTTTAACAAATAAATAGATTTCCCATCCCTCGATAAAGTCAACAAATAATTGACGAAACGTCGGGAAAAATGAAATAAAATAATTTGTTTTATTTGCATTATGAATCTTTAGGCCTTATTAGCTCATTTCAAAATATACAGTGTACTTTTATATTTTTTCTATAATTGGCATTCTCTAAAAAAACATCAATTGAGTGTTTTATTAAAAATGAGAAAATTATTTTTTCCTTCCATAGGGCCGTTTTACGTGGAATCACTCATTATTACGGTCTAATGTAAATGTTTATTACACGAAAAAGTTATTGTGGCCTTATTGTAGGTGTTTACCTATTATCAACCTATAACACAGACCAACAAAATGAAATTTTTTCTGTAAGATCAAAGGTGTCGTAGTCAATGCCTATAAATAACTTTTATAAATTACTGAGCATCAATGCCTATACATTACTTTTTTTGAATTGACTCTGTATTTCGAGACTTTTCGTTATATAGAAAAAAGAGGATGCTGCATCACATAATTTGCATTTACTCGAGTACTAGTTCTTCGATTAAATTAAAAAAGTACAGAAGGATCGGAAGCAAAACAATTAATGCCTTATTATTTTATTAACAGTATTACAATTTCGGAGATATTCAGAAAGTTTTATCAAAAAAATAAATTTTTTCAAAATAAAAATTTTTTTAAAAGACTCATTAAAATTTTAAACTGAAAAAAATTTTAAATATTATTCTTAATTGGGATAACTTCATATGTTACAAATATATACAGAGCTAAAACTTATTAAAATCATTTCATAAGTTCTAATTTTTGTTATTATCCTGCCTGTTGTGTAAATCGAGTCGATTTGAAAACGCTTGATTTAGAGAAATTAAATCCACTAATAGCAAACTTTTTGCAGATATTTTTGCAGGTTCATATATTTTAGAGTTTAAAATATCATATCTGAAATTAATTTACTATATACGATTCAAAATACATCAATGGGGGCATTATTTATTTTCGGTTAACGAAAAATTTACTCGAATTCGGCTTACAGAACAGGGTCGTATATGTTTTAAATACATAGCGCCATATGCATAACGAAAACTTGGCATGAAGTTAGCATAAGTGAGGAAATTGAACTGGATCTTACTGAGTTTTTCCATAAATTTTGAAATTAGAAATCACCGTAAAATATAGTCATGAGGATCCACTAAAAGCTCCACTTCAAACACGTCACGAATGCTAATTTCATGCCAAGTTTTCGTTATGCATACTGCCCATAATAGTTATTGAACATTTTAACGCTAACAAAGGTTCAAAAAATCATATTTGAGCAGCTTAAAATCAAATGGGTACAAGTACAATAAATAAAATTTTGAGTAGTTAAGCTTCAAAGTTTTTTGTTCCCATGCATTTCTTACTTAATATTTTGGTTTTTTGTATATACCGTCTTTTGAGGTCATCGCGCAGGTCTGAATGTGTATAGAGTGATAGATATTGGTATTAAGTGTGGATTCCTGCATATAAATCAATTTTTTTATTTTGCGCACTTGTACCCTTTGTGTTTCACTCCCTCAATTATTATGAGAGCGTTGTTATAAGAAATCTGACTTGACTTCTACAACTGCGATTAACTTTGAGCTAACAGAGAGAGAGAGAACGTCGGAGGAATAAGAAAAATAAAATACCGATATTTCTCTATATCTCATACAAGCGGAAGACGTAATTTTACTTTTGTTATAAAATTTCATTTTATGCAAATTCTCATCAAGTTAACGTGTACTACTTTTGCATAATTAGTTACTTTTTTTTAATTTTTCATACAAATTTTAGTTTATAAATAAATTAAACACATTTACGGCACTTTTTACAATGTATGATTAAAAGCTAAGATGCAGCTTAACAGTAAGTTTTTTATGCCGAAGTTGCCGTTAAAGTCCACATTAACTTCTAATCGTACATTGTGAAAACGGCCGTTAAATATATAAAGTCACAGAGATTTAATCAAAAAATCATTTTTCATTTATTAATATGACTATTTCGAACGTATTTGCTTTGTGAATCCAAATTGATTATTAGGCTAAGGTTCGTAACGTTATATTCAGAAAGAATTGGGCATGATTAATATTCCAAGGAACAAGGGAAAAATTAACATCAACTTAATTTTTCAACGTACACAGCAGAACAGAGTAGCGTCACTTTCGGAAGCCGCTACACTTCCATCGTCAGTGCTCACGTGTATTTGCTTATCACCACTTGTCAGGTGGCTCTGTTGAATGTGATTTTACTTCTTATATATACAACTTTTTCGTGAAAATTGAATACGAGAATTAAATCACTCTCAAGCTGATATTAAAGTGCACTTTCCCAGCGTTGCCATCGGTTTATTTTTTCATTCCCATTTTTCTGATTTTTGTTCTACTCAAGACAAACTTTTTTGGTTTGATTTTATACTTGAGTACATATGAACATGTAAACATGTGAAAAGCTCAGGCCAGTAGCTAATTGTTTATTAATATGATTTTTCATTTATTTAAATAAATACTCAAACATGCACACTGATTTGGTTTTATGCACGTCTGTTTTTTGACAGATCCTCTCAAAAGATGGTTGTTATAAGATTTTCAATAACAACTCTCTCATAATAATTCTTACAAAATCTACACGTGACATAATTCTCTCTGCGATTGAATTTGACGTTCTCATCTTACATATTATATTACGTGTAGACTTCATGTTATAACAACAATCTTATAGAACGAACTGTCAAAAAACGTATACGTACATGCACATTAATAAATGTGTGTGTATTTGTTCATTGAAATGATAAAAATCAATGGGTTTTTAAAAAATGTATGTATTTAATTTTTTTGTATTTGATTTTTTAATTAAAATTTGTAAGAAAATTAAAAAATAAAACCACTAATTGTGCAAAAATAGAGCATCTCTCTCTTATGTTATCTCAAAGTTAATTGCAGTTGTAGACGCTAAGTTAAGTTAACTAACTTTTCATAGAAATTTGCAAGTATGTATTATTTCTGGTAGTTACGTAATATGTTCTTAGTTCTATAGAGAAATGGAGAGAAGGAATTCAGTGGCAAATTAACAATAAATATTTAAACTACATGGTATATGCAGACGATATATATTTACCTTTACACGCAGTTTGTGATCTTAAAAGAATCACATTAGATCTCCAAGATAAATTGAGATTACGGTGTCGCTAGCTATAGGGCAACAAAGATTTACATGGCAGAATCAATAAGGCAACATAGTCCTATGGTATTTTAGCTCCAGTATGGTAAAGCAACAAAATCCCGCTAAGTACCAAACTGAGAATTTTTGAATCAAATGTCAAATCGGTGCTGTTATATGGATGCACAACGTGGAAAGTTACAAGTAGCATCGCACACCACCTACAAACTGTCGTCAACCGCTGCCTTAGAAAAATACTTCGTGTATTCTGTTGACGAAATCGAATAAAATACCTATGCCAGCAGAAATTCATAGACGTAAATGGCAGCGGATCAGACATACACTACTACGTAATGACACAAGCATGGATAAATAAGCAATCTCTTGGAACACCTTTCATCAGGCAGGCCGACAACTAGGTAAGCACGTACAACGTGGTGACGCTCCCCTGAAAGCAAAATAAGCACCCTTGGCGTTTCCTAGAACGAATTAAGCTCAATCGTTCAAAATAGGGTCCGCTGGCGGGTCGGCTGTTATTGAGCAGAAAAAAATATCACCAAAAATTTTTCAAACAAAAGTTTCTCAAAAATAAAATTTTATTTTCAGTAAATGCTATTTACTGAATCAGTGAATTTTTTATTGGACATTTATTTAGGAGGCAAACACTAAAACCAACAACAAACCCCGGCTTTCTGTGTCGTAAAAACACAATATGATAGCAAAAAGAGTGCCATATCGGAATTAATACGATTATTATCAAACGTAAATAGTAAAAAGTTTGTTTACTGAAGACTTCTAAGTGAATCACCCAGTAAACATCAGCAGTCTATTTAATGTTAATGCGATAATTCTCAACCATTTTTTAGAGTCTTTATATAAAATATAAAGTAGAACATATTTTACAAAGCCAAATTTCTTAAATGCTTAAAGGATGCTTTTCAATCATTTTTATTGATTAAAACGACAATTTTGTCTGATATATTACAAAAAATATCAGCAAACTTCATCGTTAATATTATTATTTAAAACTTAGAAATATTTGAAAAAAAGTTTTTACTAACTCAGACAAAAAGTTTGTTTAATATATTACAAACAATTCTGAAAACATTTTTGTTTCATTCATTACATTTTTTTGATTGACGTGGGGATATGGGATACCAATCAACGGTCCGATCGGCTTTAACTTGGATAATCCCGGTACCTATCTTGGTCACTTCTTCATCTCAAGTGGACACATACCTCCTCGCGGTGTCACCTGGGGTAGCTGATGTAAACAACCGTTTAAAGCAGTGAGCTAATCTGTGCCACGCGTTCACCATAAGAACTTAAAAAAATGGTTGGAGCGTTGGACTTGTAATTCACCTCCACAAAAATTAACCTACAATGAAAGATGTAAAGAATAAGAAACGGCCCCCTACAAAAGTTGACGACCACCGCAAACGAATACAGGACCATGATTTGCGGATCTGCACCTGGAACGTTCGTACGTTGTACAGAGCAGGTGCAATGATCCAATTGGCGGACGAACTGAATAAGTACAGATCTGATATTACTGCCATCCAAGAAGTAAGATGGAATGGACATGGTGTCACCAGAACATTACACGGTGACGACATATATTACAGCTGCCATAATACTAGGCACGAGTTTGGATGTGGGTTCGTAGTCAGTAGGAGAATTAAACATCTTGTCTCCAGGTTCACTCCGATCAATGAACGGATAGCTACAATCCTCATAAAGGCGAAGTTTTTTATATAAGCCTTATTTGTGCTCATGCCCCGACAGAGGATAAGGACGAGCAGGTCAAAGATACATTTTATGAGCGCCTAGAAGAAAAATATGACCGCTCCCCCAACCATGACGTTAAAATTGTTCTAGGTGATTTTAACGCGAAAATCGGAAGGAAAGAGATATACGATCCAACAATCGGCAGATTTAGTCTTCACGAAGACACCAGTGATAACGGCTTGAGATTGATATCCTTCGCCGCGGCACGAAACATGGTAGTGAGTACCACTAGGTTTAAACATCTCGATATTCACAAGGCAACGTGGGTATCCCCTTATCAACTGACGAAGAACCAAATTGATCACATAGCTGCGAACGGAAGGCATAGTTCTAGTGTGCTAGACGTGCGTTCAATTCGAGGTGCCAACATTGATTCAGATCATTACCTTGTTGCAGCTAAGGCTCGCACCCGTCTAAATCTAGCGAGAAACACTCAAATAATCCAACAGAGGAAGCTGGACGTCAAAAAGCTGCACGCACAACAACATGTTACCGCCTATTCCACTCATCTAAGCCTCCCTCAAAAAATCCATGGTACGACCAGGAGTGTCACAATGCAACTGCAGAGAAAAACGCTGCATACTTGGCATCACTGCAGTCACCTGCAACGCGAGCAGCACTGGAGAGGTACCGCGAGAAACGGAGAGAGGTATCAGATGATAGCGACAACGAAGATACCATTTAACCAATCATTGACGACGGTGTCGAATGTACACCACCTAGCCAAAATGAGATTGAAAAAGCAATATCCCGGCTAAAGAACAACAAAGCTGCAGGTGCTGATGGTCTGCCGGCAGAACTTTTTAAAGCCGGAGGCGACGAGTTGTTAAGGAGTAAGCACCGACTTGTTAAAACCATTTGGCTAGAAGAACACATACCCGATGACTGGAACCTCAGCGTGCTATGTCCTGTGCATAAGAAAGGAGACAAAACCGTATGCGCCAACTATAGAGGTATTAGTCTCCTTCCTATTGAATACAAAATTCTATCGAGTGTGCTATGTGAACGATTGAAACCGAAAGTCAGCGAAATAATAGGACCCTACCAATGCGGCTTTAGACCTGATAAATCGACCACCGACCAGATATTTACATTGCGCCAAATCCTGGAGAAGACCCAAGAAAAATAAATCGACACTTATCATATGTTCGTCGACTATAAAGTGTGATATATTCAACATTTTGTTGGAAAAAATCCTGCGGGATGCTGCAGTTAATAGAGCAGGCTACTCGCTTATGCCGATGATATTGATATCATGGGGCGGACTGTGCAAGAGGTAACTGCAACATTCTCGAGTACCGAAAAGGAGCCGGCGAAAGTGGGTCTAATAGTAAATCAAGATAAAACCAAATTAATGGTATCAACGAACAAAGAAGTAACAAGACAACTTTATTTATCTCGGTACCGCCATAAACCAAAAAAAAATAACATCAGTTTTGAAATAAAACGCAGAACAATTCTTGCTAATAGATGCTATTTCGGGCTAAGCAAGCAGTTTAGAAACAAAGCCCTCTCTCGACGAACAAAAATTTCACTCTATAGAACGCTAATACTACCTGTGCTACTATATGGCGCTGAAGCGTGGGTTCTTACGCAAGCAGATGAAGCTGTTCTTGGGGTGTTTGAGAGAAAGATTCTGCGCAAAATATATGGACCTGTCTGCGTCAACGGAGAGCATCGACATCGAATGAATCACTAGCTATATGAGTTGTACGAAAATATTAACATTGTTAAGCGCATCAAAGTACAACGGTTGCGCTGGCTGGGGCATGTCATACGTATGGATGATAATGCTCCGGCGAGGAAAACATTCGATTTCGATCCCGAAAGAAAGACGTAGAACGGGAAGACCCAAACTCCGGTGGAAAGATCAAGCTGAGGAAGATCTCGTAAAACTTGGTACTAGAAACTGGAGACGAAGCGCATTAGATCGACGCGCATAGAAAAATATTCTGAATCAGGCTACTGACCTAAACGGTTGTTTATAGCCATCTAAGTAAGTAAGTAAGTATTTAAAAATATTTTAGACAAAAAGTTTGTTAATAAATTGCAAAAAAAAACAGCAAAAGATTTATTTGTTTTGGTAAAATAGATTGTTTGAAAAAATAATTTTTTTCATGAAATTGGCGAGACATTTTTGTCTGTATTTACAAATTTGTTTGTAGGTCAGTCTCTACACAAAATATTTACTTATTCATGGAATTTCTTTACTGATATTACTGGAACTATTTTAAAACACAAAATGTTTAAAATATGTATGACTTTTTCTCTTCTATACTTTGAATAAAAAGTTACTTTGCAATTTATCAGTAATCCTTCTTTCTTAGAAAATTTCTATGTTGCCGTGAAAATCGTTTTTTGCAATGCCAGGATTTTTAATTGTTGTTAGACGTTGATTTTTTCTGTTTTTTTTACAATCTTTTGTGAATAAATTTAAGTATTCGCATTTTGCACAATCAATATTTGCCATTTTGCCTAAGGTCAAAGTTCATGGACATGTTATTAGTGAAGGCAAGTATGTAAGTATATTCTATACTGCCTGCGTACTGCAATGGGTAAAGGTATATTTTTTAACAATACTACACATAGCCGTTAAGTTTCTGCAAACTCTTTCAATTAATTTATGTTAAATTCAAAATTATTTGTTTAGTAAATGATTTTACTTTTTATAAAAAAATATGAGATAAAAAATTAAAATAATTATCTGAAATACACTGAAATATGAAAAATTTGGAAATATTGTATATATACGTCCATAAAAAAATGTTGTAGGTGATAGGAATAAACTGAGGACACAGTATTTTTGATCGCATCAAACTGACTAGAAACGTTGTGGTTGTTTTTCAAAAAGGAATGTACCTGTCGGTCTGTGTAATGGTTATTAAACTTCTCAGTTGCTAACTACAATTTTTTGGCATCTATATTATTAGCTAATAACGCCTATAGTTTGAAGTAATTAAAACTATTTAATTACAGTTTTATCTAATGTTTCGTCGATTGCTTTATTTATAAAATGTAAAAACCTTATAAGATCATTACTTTTATATCACAACATAAACTTTTTTTCTTATAATACTTACATGCTAACTGTATTAAGAAATTAATAAGTTACATTTTGCAGCAAACCAATACTCAATACATGTTAACTTATTATCACAGTTTATTTTATTGCAACCCTATAGCCAGCGTTTATATTGTCAGTATCCTCTTTTAAATTCATTGTATGTTAATCTTCAACATTTTGGAACTCCTAAACGGTCTACTGGAAAACATTGATTACTGCTCAACCATTCCTCTGCCTGATAAAAGATTTGCCGTGATGCTCTCGGGAACGTCCTCCCCTCGTCAGGGGGACGTGCTGGAGATTTACACGGACGGAGATTTAAATCGGACTTTGGAGTGGGTGGCGGCGTCTTTATTCCCCGTTATTAACAGAGAATAAAGTTTAAGCTACAGGATAAATGTAGCGTGGTACAGGCCGAAATATCAGCCATAAAAAGAGCAGCTAACTGGAAGAGGTACTATAGGATATACAATGAGGATATCCAAATTTGTACGGACAGCAAAGCTGCTATCAAGTCTCTATCGGGTGTTTACACGACATCCAACTTGGTGTATGAATGCCGGATGTCTCTAAACGAAATAGCGAGACATTCAAACCCAGAGATACTCTGGGTCTCAAGGCACAGCAATGTGCACGGAAGTATTGCTGCGGACGAAATAGCCAAATCCGGGGCTCGAATGCACAATCGAGACACGGATCAAATATGTTGGCGTATCGCTAAACTGCTGCAAATCTCATATTCAGTAGAAACTATTTGGGATCGCGCAGACAAGATGGTCAAACGAGGTCACCTGCTCGACTTCGAGGTTAATATGGCCCCAATACGATTGTAGTAGATCTGCAATCCTGGAGGGGACCCCTCGTGGGCAAATACGCAAACTTGTGGCGGTAATTACAGGACACTGTTTTATTGGTGTATAAATTGTCATAATGAAGAGGAGGAGGAAAATGTAGAGCAGCTCCTCTGTCTATGCCCCCGCTCTCTCTGAGCGAAGGGTGGATTCACTGGGCAGCCCGCTGCTTCAGGATCTAGCAGCTTTATCAAACTGCGACATTAGACGGATAAATTCTTTCATTCGATCGCCGGGTTGGTTCAGCACTGATCCGAATAGGGAAACGTAGAGGGTTTTACCTATCTTCACGTTCCCGCTTCAGGTAACACAACGGGACCTATAAAGATCCAAGTACGCTGGTTTTAATCTTTAAACTGGCAACCTGTACAACCTAACCTAACCATGTTAATCTTCTTCTGAATATATAGGCTCTATTTTGTATATCACTTCTTTTGCGCCTTATCCTTATCCAGTATTCTAATTTCCTAATTTTTCTTGTTTTTTTATAGTGCATTTACATCGGAATGACTGACACAGACTTTCGATAGAGGTAATTTTTGCTTACTTTTGTCCCTTTCGCAGCTATAGCGATTTTTAGTCAACATTAAAGTTGGCTATTTTTTTCGATTTGAGCAAGTCTTTGAAAGTTTTCAATATTTTCACGTTTTTTTTTCGTTTTGGCAATTCATGCAGTTAATCAGTAATTTAAACAGGCATTTGTCATATACTTGTTCATGTTTATACCATTATGTTGTTTTCACAATTCAAGCAAGCACTGTTTGCCCAAAATTTTTAGTATATGAAAATCACTCGGTTTTGTTTTTGCAATATCCATAAAAAATGTTTACTCAAGGCGCTTATTTGCATTGCACAGAAGAAAATTGTTGAATTTTCTGTGATAAAGAATTTTGTATACTATGATCTATGGAAATATGTTCATTCAATACAAAAAAAAGTTTTTGAATTTTCTGCGATAAAAATTTTTCCTATATTTGATAAAAAAAATTTTTTTATTTTTCCCTAATGATTTTTTTTTTAATTTTACTTTCAACAAAAATTATATTTGAATCAAATACAAGTTTTATTGAATTGCTTGCTATTTTCGAAAATTACCGTTGTTAAATATTTATTTTTTTCCGTGTTGTGGAAACAGTACATAAGTATTTTATTGTTATTTTATTTGAAAGTCAAACTAACGGTTAGAATCTTGTGAGGAATTCCCTGTGCTAAACTTATAACGATTTCCCAATTCGAAACAAATTTGGAGACCAGGTTGCGTATGAATTGCGTGCGCATGAAAATTTCTAGTCCGAGATATTGCGATTGGGATGGCAAACCATGTGGCCACGAGACTTATTGATCTTGACATCCGCTGAAACTTTTTTAACTGCTCGCGGTCGAAAGAATACTTTTTGCCGCAGTTACAGATATACTATCAAGCTTGCGCAAAAGCTGATGGCTTTCCGGTAAGTGAAAATTACTTGCAAATAATCCAGCCAAAAGTTTAGCTTTATCAATCGGGTCAGTGAATAATTGGTCACCCTTATAAAAAAATATTGGAATTGAGGAACTAGGATTATGATTTACTCTTTTAACGAATGACCAAAAGCTCTTGTTATAAAATTTAGCTGTGATTTTTAAATTTTCTGTCTTATACTGCATGAAATAGGTTTTGTACGGAAACTTTAATAAATAACCAACCGAAATTCTGTAAAAAATTAGCATATTATCGTTATTTTATGACGCTGTAACTTATTGTATCATTTGTGAATTGAAAGGAAGGAACTGTACAAAATTGGCCATGTGACCAGTTACAAACTCAAGTTTAAGTTTCAACACGTCAAAGCATACACCGAAAGCATTTCGCTTCATAAATCCATGGAAATAATTTTTTTGGATTTTTTCATAAATCTAATGAAATATATCACAATTCTAATGAAGTTTCTCGAATATTGTGAAAGACTTTCATTGGAATTGATTCATTAACATTCATAGTTTCGTTAGAATATTTCATTGGATTTATTACAGCAACATTTTGCCGTTTTATGGAAAATCTTTAAGTTTGGACAAACTATTTTAATTGACACTTACAATTCTTTAAAAATTCTAAAAAATAATAAAAATTGTGTTTTCTAGAATGTCATAATTTCAATGAAATGTATTACATTGATTCGATGAAAAGATTCATTCGATTTATGAAATAATTAAATCACATACATATATTTTTTTAAACGTGCAACAAAAAGACTTTTATATGTTTGCTTTTATTGTTGTACTCTTTCTTATTACTACACAACTATAACGCAAATGACGAGAACCAAGAGTCTGAGTTCGATACTGATAATGAGGCTACTAAATATTGTAATAATTTCATTAAAACAATAAAATAATTTCATTAAAATACGGACAGATAATGATAAAATATTGACAGAGTTTCATTAAAATAATGAAATAGTTTCATTAAAGTTATGAAACAGTTTCATTAAAACAATGAAATAATTTCAGTTAGATAATAAAATATGTTCATTAGCTTAGTGAAATTATTACATTGGACTAATAAAATGATTTTATGTATTTAATGAAATTTTCATTAAAATAATTTTGGTTGAGTTTTAATGAAATTTTTCATTGTATTAATGACAAAATTTTCAGATTTTATGAACTAAATTTGTTCAGCGTACAACCATAACATCCGATTCAGATTAGACTTTTTCCTATCCCATTGTAAAATTAAATGTTCTTTAGGAGCAAAAACAAAACAAACATGAATAACATTTATCCATACACTGAAAAAATTCCATGCATCATATGCACGAAAACGCTCGTACATATTACGAAATATTTCGTAATTTCGCACCACGAAATTGTTTCGTAAAATATACGAAATGTACGAAAATTATTAAAAAATAAAAGTAAGAAAAAAGTATGGCTCAACCGGGGCACGAACTCGCAATCTTCATATTTCAAGTCATAACTGTACCCACTGAGCCACTTTCTACTTATTTTATAAGAGCTAAAAATTTGTTTTATTTACATACATCTGAAAAATACGTCAGTTTATAAAAAATTATTTAAATTAATTTTTTTATTTCAAATATTTTTTTAACAAGGAAATATATTTACGAAAGGTTTTCGTTACTTTCGTAAATTCAAAAAAATATTGCCTAAATATTTTTTCATAATATATACGAAAGTTTTGTATATTGTAGGAAACAATCAATACGAAAGTTTTTTTCGTAAAATGTTGCATGGATTATTTTCAATGTAGCATTTGAACTCATCGCACCTTCGCTTATAATGTCGGTAGTGTTGAACCAATCTTGCGGCCTTGCCATCACTGTGTAAATTTAAGTAGTAATTGAATACGGACTGTGCTGGGTCGTACTTACATTGTCATCGGTCACATATTGAAGATGTGTGATGGAAATTCCGCCGGGGTTGTAAGAGATGGTCCCATTAAGATAGCATAGCACTGATCTCTTAGAGAGTAAATCAACATTTGATGATAGAGGAAAAACTGATTTAATATTATTATTCCAGTAAACTTCCTTATTAAATTACGTACTATAATATTTGTTTATATCATTTAGTAGGTGACTTCTTATACCATTATTTATTGTAATGTCGAAAGACGATCGTTACAAATTTACCTGAATAATTTGTATAAAACAGAAACATGAAAAAATTTTTCAAAACCAGCATAAATTCATTAACAGCTGTGTGTGGTTAAGTAGAATATTAAAATTTTAAATACTCGTATATTTACCAGCAATTAGTATTTGGGTAATTCCATGTCAAATCAACTAATAATTAGACACGACCCCTTTCGATTTTGATGAAATTTGTTCAGATATTTCCTTTAAGCCTATAACGAACTCATGCCAAAGGGAAAAAATTAAAAATGTTTATTTCAGAAGTTATGACATATCCAAAATATCGTTATTCCGCCAAATTTACCGAAAGTATTGAGCCTAGTTTTTAAATATCTCGAAAACTATTTTATATATAAGATTGGTTTGTATGTCATTTTAAGCAGAATATTTGGAGCTACAAAAAATTTACAGGGCAAACATTTTGTTGAAAAAATTACTTATCTGCAAAGTTTTGAAATTTTCAAAACTAATTAAATCAAAACCCTATATTTTTTTGGCTGAATTTTTTTTATACGATATCTCTAAACGTCCTTAAAAAATCCTGAAACTTTTAAGGTTTTTTTTTCTTTTTTGAGATATGAATAAAAATGTACCTTTTTAGCACAAAATTTCTAACCTAAAATTTCACCGAAAAAACGAATGCAGAAATTTGTCAATGTTATTACCTTTTCCCCTTCAAAAACTTTAAATTGAATTAAGTTTAATGCATATTGCTCAAAATTACAAATATAAATTATTTTTGATACTATATTGTTGAAGGTTGCGAAAGAAAAAAATCATATCTCAAAAAAGAATTAAAACACCTCCTCCAAATTTTGACGATTTATGTAGGACATTTAGAGGTATTATATAAAAAAATTCAGAAGAAAAAAATATAGGTTTTTGATTTAGTCAGTTTTGAAAATTTCAAAACTTTGCAGATAAGTCATTTTTCCAAAACAAATTTTTGTTGTATGTATTTTTTGTTGCCCCAAATATCCTCTTTAAAATGGCATACAAAGCATTCTTGTACATAAGATAGTTTTAGAGATAATTAAAAACTAAGCTCAACACATTCTGTGAATTTGGCGAAATAATGACATTTTGAATAAGTCATAACTTTTTAAATAAACATTTTTAGTATTTTTCCTTAAACATAAATTCGTCATAGTTTGCCGTTTTAACTTATGGATACTACTTTCTATACTCTAAATATAAGATTAACTCTTGTTGTACAGGACTTGAACATACAAATAAAATAATAATAATAAATAGTATGAATGACAATATCTGACCAAATTTCATCAAAATTGAGAGGGGTCGTGTCTAACTCTTAGTTGATTTGACATGGAATTACCCATTTGGTACCAACAATATCGATCTACATAAAAATTTAAATTTAATTTGGTTTAATGTATTTAATAACATTAAAATAAACATTTTAAAAACGCCCGAAGAAAATGGATGATAACTTGAAAACGGCTGAACCGATTTTGTTCAAGCATAGGCTAGACGATTTTAGATTAATTCACCTTTCAAACAACAACAACTAAATTCAAATCGATCTAGCCGTTTGAGAGCTACGGTGTCAAAGACACACAGATTCAGTTGCCCAAAAAAAACGTAACCACTACTTTTGCTCACAGTAAGTGTGATTTAACAAAATAAAGTTAATTATGCTGCAAAAAGTTATTTTTATATTATTTTTAAAAATGCGAACCCATATTAAAAAAATATATATTGGAATTAAAGGAACTAAAATTTTAGCTTGTCTGTTGGTTACGTTTTTTTCGGCAAATATTTGCCAAGTGTAACCGTACCTTAAGGACATCGATCAGGTCACCAGTCAAATAAAAAATAAATCGGTCCATCAGTTTGGGCTGGACGAAAGCGCGTACAGACACACAGATACGCATACACACAATACAAACTTATAACACCCCTCTTTTTTTGGTCGGCGGTTAAAACAATTTTGCATTCATAATTATAAAAATTAATATATTTTGTTAAGAACAATTTGTGGCATTTCTGCGAAAACTTATTACTCAATTAACATAAGACCCATTTTATATTTGAAATTTTAATGAAGTAACTTGACTTTTTAATGCTTTTCCATGCTTATGATTGCTATTGCCTCTTATTTGCATTATCGCAACCACATTATTTTGAGTTAAAAATGCTACAAATCTGTTGGTTTGTTAATCAAGAAAGTCTTGTGCACACATAAATTTATATTAAAATATTTTCACATTTCCGTTAAGGGAGATACAAAATTCAATTCCCAAGTATATTTCAGCCATCATTATTCTCATTTAAATGAAAAATGAGCAGGAAGCCGCCTGAAGCGCTATTCGATAACATACAATTCAATTAATTTCAATCTTAAGAATTGTGAAACTGTACTCTTTTATAAGCCACACGTATGAATCAATTTATTTTCTTTCTTTATATACATCATTACATATGCATACGTTCCATATGCAAATAGCATAGATATTTAACAAACGAATTTGGTAAGGCATGAATGTTGTCTGTGGCCAAAACGTGTTTTTTATGTACCCCATATCCAGCTACGGCAAAAATACATACAAAGGAAAGAAGAATAAAAATTTCATAGTGTTAAAATTTATACATATATCGTCAGCTTATTATTGGTTTGGCGCACCGACCATTTTTAAAAAAATTGAGTTAGGTACGCGATATATATATTTCAGATGTCTGAATCCAAAATCTGTTTCACGAAATCGGCTATGGTTTTTGAAATATCGAGCATTGACTTTGGCTCATATCCACAAGTTTAACGTCTACTGAGTATTGGTTTGCTTTACAAGCCACTATTTAAGGTATGCAGCATATTTTTCATACAAAATGCAAAGAAAATTATTTAAGTTTTGTTTTGCACTATTTACATAACAATGAACGTAGGTTAACACAAAATTGAAATTAAATGGGAATGTAATTGGCACAGCCAGATAAACAAGCCATAATAAAAATTCTACAACGGCGTTGAACCGAAAAATCATCAGTTGACTATGAGCCGCCAATTAAATAAAATAAAGTAAAATTGTTCAAGATTGAACTGTTGTATATAAAACAAAATAAAGCGGTTTTATTTAACTGTCAAGTTGTTTTATTGCATGCATTATTAAAAATAAAGTCCGTAGACTTGGTTGTTTTTTTGCCAAAATAAGGCTACAAATCTATGACTGAAAACATTATACCGGCGGCTCCTAACCGGTTTTAAATCGATTAACTTCATACTTTGGATGAAAACATAAACATTACCACGCAGCTTTATTATACAAAACAAATTTTGTGATTTAGTTTATCGGCATAAATGAATTTAGAGCAAGTGCCTTAAAAATGGATTTTTCATCACCGGCTCCAGCAGTATCAGAAGAAATTATCGGGTAATATTTAATTTTGTTCTTTTAGTATTTGTTTGCTATTAATTATTGTTGCTTTTAGAATGTTTGATGAATATTTTTGGACAGACGTTGAATACCACACAGGAGATATAAAAATGGAAGTATAATTTTTGCATAATTCGGAATGTTTTTGAAGGTTTTATTAAATTTAGCAAATCTGATGACGTTTCCTTACAACAAAAATCGGCATTGGAATGTGCTTCAAATTTCCTACACGCGGAAGATACTATAAGGTACACACAAAAATATTTTATTTAAATTTAAAATAAATTTACATCTTTTAGCATATCTGACGACGTTTCCTTATCACAAAATTCGGCATTGGAAAGTGGACCAAACTTTCCACACATGGAAGATGCTATAAAGTACACAAAAAAAAACAAAGAAAAGACAAAAAAATTATGATATGTGGGTGTCTACAGTAAGAAAGCGGCTACGAGAATCTGGCAAACCTTACGTTTCCATAAATAAAAAAGAAGTACCAGGACGAGTTCTGAAATCCCCATGCAATAATTGCTATCTGAAATGTATGACTATTTTCTCCCATGATGACCGCATGCAGATCCATCAAGCATTTTGGAATATGTGTGACGATGAAAAAACCAAATACTACTTTAAATTTGTTACACGACATCCAGTAAAACGACATCCAGTAAAACATACAGTAAAAATACTGTTTTGTACCTTCTATTTATTTCATTTTAATTTTGAAATACCACTTTGTATCTTTCAAATATATGTACATGTATTAATATATTTCAAACATGCAAATAACTCATAACAGTAGGACTGTTTTTTATGTTTTTATAAAATAAATTAAAACAAAATACCAAATTTACGGTTTTAAGCTTTTAAAATACTACTTTGTACATTTTAAATGTACATTAATATATTTTAAATAAGAAATTAACTCATAACAGTAGAACTATTTTTTACGTTTTTACGTTTTTATCAAATAAATGAAAATAAAATACCAAATTTCCTCACCTAGATGTTTTATTTCATTATTAATATCTTCTCCATTGATATACACATACGATCGTTCTTCGTTTCCACAAAAATTCAAAAATGGCACATCTGTTTCTGTGGATATGCAGCAAAAAAATAAACTTTTGAAAAAAAGTTTGATATGCAGCACAAAACAAGATTTTTCATTTTCAGAAACAGGGTACTAACTTTTGATTAAATGCATGAAAGTTCATAAAAATTCACATTTTTGATCAGAACATATGCCGGTAGCAGTGGTGAAAATATAAAAAAATTCTATCGGGTACATTTTGAGAAAACTTTATCTAAACTTTCTTTGCCGTTTTTCTCCATTCAGAGTTTGTGGCATATGCGCCAAACCAATAATAAGCTGACGATATGTATTTCTTTTTTGCGGTCTAAGTAGTTTTTAAAGCCCAACATAAATTATGTTATTTTTTACCTATCATTTAATAGTGTTGAATTTCGAACCACCCAGTTGAAACACACGGTGAGCTACAGGGTGTCAAACTTGGCTACCTCGGGCATGAAACCCTTTCTTATCTCTGAGACGCACTTGACTGCTAGACGTTTTTTTAAATCAATGGATATATTCTCTACGACACAAAGGACCCCCAAGGTAGAGCTTGTGGTGGCTCGGGTATACTAATAAAATCGCGATTAAAACACTACTTAATGAGTGATCATTATGAAGACTATCTTCAAGCAACTAACATCTGCATTGAAGCTTTTCATCAAAACCTGGTGATTTCATCAATTTACTCTCTTCCCAGGTACTCTATTACAGAAAATCAATATAGTAGATTTTTTAATTCACTACGCCCACGCTTTTTGGCCGCCGGTGATTACAACGCTAAGCATACGTTCTGGGGATCTCGCCTCATCACGCCAAAGGGTCGCGTTTTGTTTGACACAATTTCAAAAATGCGGTTAAATGTCATATCAAGTGGGCAGCCAACTTACTGGCAAACAGATCGCTGAAAAATATCTGATGTTATTGATTTTGGAGTGGTAAAGGGTGTGCCCAGCGAAATGATCCAAGTTGAAGCATCTTTAGATTTGTCTTCAGATCACTCACCAACTATTGTCACTATATATTTACATACAACATATTCACCCACTTGTCATTTAACGATGACAGCCACACGTATAAATTGGTTGAAATACAAAAAATATGTGAGTGGTCATTGCCCAGAAAATATTCCATTAAAAACGCCTGCTGACATAGATGACTCTATTAGAATGTTTGAGGCAAACCTTAAGCAAGCTGCTCTAAATGCTACTACTACAAATCTTCAGGTGAGATATAATAAAATTTTTTCAGCAGATGTAGAACGGCTTTTATCCGAAAAAAGAAAAGTTCGTAGAGAATGGCAACGCTACAGATCCCCTCAGCTAAAATCTAGGCTGAAGGAATGTACTAAACAGCTGAAAACTCTACTACAATATCAAAAACCGCTTCTCTTCAAAACTTTCTGAATGGGCTCGACGCAACACGTCAAACAGACTATTCGCTATGGAGAGCAGCCCGAGGCCTCAAAAGACCAGTGATATATAAGCCTCCATTGCGAGCTTCGAATGGAGACTGGGCAAGAACTGTCGGGTGAAAAAGGTACTCTGTTTGTAAACCACTTGCAGAAAGTATTTACTCCAAATACGTTTGATACTATAGTTGAGATGCCACCAGTCCTCGCTATACCAGATGTTACTTTGAGGTTCAACATTCGTGAGATTGTACACTATATTGCGGGCTTAAACTCGAAAAAAGCTCCAGGCGCTGATAAAATAAGCAATAAAATGCTCTTAGAGCTACCCTACACTGCAAAACGGATAATTCTATTTATTTTTAACAGTATTTTGCGCCTCAAATGCTATCCCGCAGAATGGAAGGTTTCGCTGATTGCCATGATACCTAAACCAGGCAAATATCATACGAAGGTGGAGTCCTATAGGCCTATAAGCCTGTTGTCTAACAGTAAGCTAACACCCATACTGAATCGTACTGGATGCATTGCAGATCACCAATTCGGTTTTAGGGGACAACATAGTACGATTGAACAAACACATAGACCTGTGAACGTGGTTAGAAAAACCTTCGAAGAAAAGAAATATTGTTCTGCGCTCTTCATCGATGTTTCTCAGGCATTTGATAAAGTATGGCACGAAGGTTTAATACATAAACTAAAGAAAACCCTACCCGAAAACATCCTGAAACTTTTAGAAAGCTACTTAAATGAGCGAAAATTTGTTGTTAAAGAAGGTAATTTTCAAAGCCCTCCTCAACCCATTGAAGCCGGAGTTCCTCAAAGCAGCATCCTCGGTCCTGTATTATATCTGATATATGCCTCTGACTTGCCGGTAAGCAGTAACATACACATATCAACATTCGCTGACGATACAGCTTTTCTAAGTGTTCACAAAAGCCATCAAGAAGCCACCCGCAATTTGCTAGATTATATAAACTGGGAACAATGGCTAAAACAATGCCGGATAAAAATTAACGAACAAAAATGTCTCTACATTACTTTTACATTGTGCAAAGAAACCTGCCCACCTATACAAATAAATAACCAAACTATACCTCAACACACTGAAGTAAAATATCTCGGTGTTCATCTTGATCGTCGTCTAACATGGAAGTCACACATATATGCAAAGGTGACCCAAATGAAATTAAAAGCAGCTCAAATGAATTGGCTCATTGGAAGGAACTCTACTCTAAGCCTAGACTATAAACTTCTTCTATACAACTCCATTCTAAAACCAATATGGTCCTACGGAATCTAATTATGGGGCACTGCCTCGGCATTAAATGTAGAAAAAATTCAAAGGCAACAAAATAAAATACTCCGTACGATTACAGCAGCACCATGGTATGTCAGAAACAAGCGAATTCATAAAGACATAGATGTGCCGCCGGTTAAGAAGTGTTTTCTAAACACGTGACAAGCTACATAAAAAGACTTGAGTTGCACCCAAATACCCTAGCCCGAAACATCATTAACTTTAGAGGCCACACTCGGCTGAGAAGGAGGGACACTCTTGCTCTCAGCCGAGCACGAGGGACGTAAACAACCAAACAACAAACCGCTGAAACAAATATTTTTGTCTGGCACTGGCTGGACTTAAAAATTAAAATTTTAGAGTTAAGATTTGATTACTTATTGTTAGTTAAATTTTATTGAAGATACAATAAATAAATACATATAACCGAAAAAAAAATATTTTTACAAATATTATCCGATTTTAATAAATTTAAACTTGTTGTAAAGCTTATATAGAGGAAATGCAGTTTATTTCATTGAGATATCTTCAATATTTTCAAAAATATTTGGCTTTAAATTTAAAAATTTTGGCTTTTGGTCCCGACTATAAGTATACATATGAAAAATTAATGTGATATACCATAATAAATGTATCAATCCACTTAGCAGCTATGAAAACTCCTAGTCATTTTAATTTATTTATTAATCTTTTATCATAAATGAAATCATGATAAAAAATATATACATGCCAGCATGATAAGAAATAATACAAACATATCGCCATCTAAATTTAAAAAGGCATTTGCCCATAGAGAAAATAAAAAAAATTCTTAAATGAATTTTTTCATATACTTTTCTTTGTCGACACCAAACTTAAACTATTTTAGAAACAATAAATATACTTCGCAAAACATTGGGTTTAAATGTTTACAAAAAATAGTGGGTTGAAATTGTTTTTTGCTTCCATTGAAATTGAAGCAATGCCATTTTTCCCAACTCATCTACAAGGAATATTGTTGCATTATTCAAATTTAGTGGAGAGTATCGTTTAATCACTGTATCAGAAGAAGATGTAATAAAAAAAATAAATAGTAATTTTGGAAAGATTAATGGAAATTTCAAACTCATAGAAGCTTTAAAAACTTTAAGTTGTCACGTCTCAAACTTATTATTAGTCGACGCTCTTATTAGAACACTGACGGAGTTGTTTTAAGAGATATCAAATGATAGACTGTGACTCAGGGTATGTAAAGTTCGACGCACTTTAAATTGTTTGATAAAATTATAAAAAATAATAAAAAAATAAAATGATAAAAAATAAATAAAAAATAAAATGATAAAAAAAACTCCAGAAAATTTTACAAGAAAAATAAGAAACATTGCGGCAAGTCATTTATAAAATAATTTGGAGGCCTTAAAATGAATTTTTTAACTAAGTAATTAAGGTAGTAGTCGCCAATTAGTCTTTATACGATCCCAGACTGTGTTATAACTATATACCCTATTTTCTTGAATTAACTTAAAAATTGTTAAAGTTTAGATTTGCTATTAATTTTTATTTAAAAGAATGTTTATATTAATAAAATAATGCAAATTTCACAAATTTTCCGGGGATTTCCGGGAACTCGATTTTCTATTCCCGTTTCCTGGGAAGTGCAAAAGTCGGTGAAAACCCAAACCCTAACACAATACACCATTTCGACGAAAATAAGGTGGTGGCTCAAGAAATTTCCAAGGCTTTTGATAGTGTGTGGCATGTGGCACTTCAGTCAAAACTTGTTGCTTTTGTTGTTGATGATGACTTCTTTCGATGTATATCGAGTTTCCTCAGGGATCGTACTCTAAAAGCTGTTATAGATGGGATCTCATCAAACGAATTCAATATTAATTCAGGTTCTCTATCAAACTTCCAACCATATGTACTCTTTCGCACAGACCTGGGCGATTTGCACTACTTTTGCATTACCACTGAATTGAAAAAAAAGTATTTTAGTGCAAAATTATTGCATTACCACTATTTTTAACATTTTTAATGCGCTATTTTTTGCACTATATTAACTTCTTATCAAAATAATGCATTAATATTACATTAGCAGTAAAATCTAATGGGAAATAGTGCACTACTTTTGCATTATTAATAAAACACATCATGAATAATGCATTATTATTTCATTATCACTAGAACACATTATGAAGTAACGCAAAAGATATTTTATTAAGTAATTCACTATTGTTGGTGTATATTAAAAAATAACACATTAAACAAGAATCTTCTATTCAAAATTATTTCCTCTGATTATAACTAAGCTTTCAAAGGTTTTAGTGCTAATGTGATATTAATGCATTACTTTGATAAGAAGTTAATGTAGTGCAAAAAATAGTGCATTAAAAGTGCTAAAAATAGTGGTAATGCAATAATTTTGCATTGCATTAGCTCAAGTAATGCATTAGCTCAAGTAAGGCATTTGTCCCAGGTCTGCTTTCGCAGATGACAGCAGCATTTGCCACTCATACTCATTCACCAATAGGCTAAGAATGTAGGAGGTTGGGGACATAAGGAAAATCATTAATGATACACTTAATCGCGACCTTATAACAATCTCCAAATGGGGCCATGCGAATAGGGTCGCTTTTAATGGGAACATGCTGCTTCATCTATAATTATGAATGTATAGGGAATCAGAAGGTCTTGATTTTCTCTCCATCATACTGAATTTATTTAAGAGAAGTAACTCACTCAGGCACTTAATACCTTCCATTTAATTAATTAATGTGCTAACTTTTTTGGGAAAGGGATAGAGTAGAGGGAGCAGATGTTAAGGTTGAGCTTTTAAGGTCGGCGAGGTAGGGAACGTCCGCTATCTGGAAAGTAAATTAGTGACTAATTTTCTCAGGCTATCTCACAAACTATAAGGAATATTTTCTACAACTCCGCTAAACACATTTCTTATGTAAATTGTACAATTAAAAATGTATAAAAAGTAAAAAAAAAATTATAGAAAACAATATTTTGAAAATTAAACGACTTTTCTCTTAAAAGTGTAATAACTATATTGTTATTGATTTTAGCGAAAAACTTATTAAGAGTATTTTTATAGACATCCTTATAACCAAAAATTTATTAGTAGAAATTTGTGATCGATTATGGCCTTGTTGGCTAGATTGCTGAAGTTCAATAAATTAAATTAAATTAAATTAAAATTAAATTAAAATTTGTTGTATACATGTCTATGGTTTTCTTCATTCCTTGAGAGGTTATAAACTCTTTAATCCAACAATAATATGCATTAAAAATATGCATCTTTGTACTTTAAAACAAACAAAGCTACAACAAAACATGTAAAAAAACTGTATAACTAAAAGTGTTAAAATTTGGTATGAATTACTTTATAGGCCGTGCCCATCTTACTGGATAGATGAAAATAAACAAAGAAAATTTTAGTTGTTCTACATGACGATTCTATTACCATTTACTCGCATTGAAAAGTTCTATCATTATTTACAGAACATGGGTACAGGTTACGTATTCTAGCAAAAAATTTATGAAATAGTAGCGGGGTCAGGGTTAACTTCCAAACAAAAGAAAAACTTGTTATCGTATATCTCAAATTTCTTATAGTTTATGAGTTAATCTGAGAAAACTGGTCACTCTCTTACTCTGAAAATAGCGGAAGTTGCCTACCTCCCCCGAATCAAAATGGCAAACTTAAGCTCACCAGCACATATGCTACTAACTAAGCACGTGAAAAATTTGCAGGCAACATGAAATGCAAAGTGAAATGCTTATCTCACTGTACTAATATTCTCCTGTAGAAATGGCTATTATAATTCCAAGTGGTGGTATGAACTTGATTCTCTTTATTCTGTATTAAGTAGTGTGCAAACTTGTTCGGACAAATAATTATATTTTTGATTTTTATAGCTTTCTAATTTGGAATCAATAAATTATTTTATAGTTTACATTTTGTTGCCAACACTCAAATTTAGTAAACACGGCAAATAGTGTTCAAATTATAATGTGTTTTACTTCTCCTGTAGAAAGCGTATGTGCTATTTTGAGTGAACAATTTGTATGAAAAGCACTCAGTTTTTTAATAAAATTTTTTACACAATTCGATTTTTTGGGTTCTAGAAACAACACATTAATGTCTATTTGAATTGCAGGTGGCGATATGTATATATGAACTTTGAACAAAGACGTATAAATCACAAAAATGATTCAAGTTGTAATTATTGGAAAACACAATTCATTTAGAATACGACTAGTCCTCAAGATAATATTAGAGCGAGTGTGGGAGTATTTTTCATTTGGAAATATAAATCGATAAATTGAACACTTTGATGACAAAGTTAACAACGCGCTTATGTTATTATGAAATATTGTTAGTACTTTAAGTGCCTGAGACTTTGATAAAATAAAAATTAAAGGAAGCGTTTAAATATATTGAGTAGCTAAAGTGGCATTAAGGCATTTTTTATTACAAAGTTAAATTCATTTGACTGATTACTCCATAACATTCGCGCAAGCATTATTTGAACACTGAATGATTGTATTTATATGTAGGAGCAAATATAAAATCCTAAAATTATAAATATCCGTGAAACTTAATTTGGGTGTCATTGACTTCGGGCCTTAGCCAGCAGTGAAAGTAGTTTAATGTAAAACACTACAATATTTCTTTTTTTATTTTAACCATTTCAACCCAATTTGAACGCAAGTAGAGTTGTGCTTTTCAGCTCTTTTGAGTGAGCGCTCTTTTCAGCTCAACTCACTTTACTTAACTAGGACGCTCTTTTAGCTCAGTTAGTTCAATAGTTCAGTTACTCAGTGCAAGTATGTGCACTCGGCAATCACATCCATAACAGGTAAACTTGACAGCGCACTTGATACCTTTCTGTTTGTACATACTAATATCATGGTGGAATATCACAATTTCTTTATTTTTTTTTGTGCTTCTGACATCGTGCAATAATTTTACAAAAATAAAGTACTTGTGGTTTTTGTAGATTTCGTACTCGTTGTACTAGCGAGTTTACTGGTATGGATGTGTCTTGATTACAAAATGTAATCTGATTATTATGAGAGTGAGCGAAAAAGAAGTATGAACTAAAAAGAAACGTGAACGAAAAAGAAATATGAGCGTAAAAGAAATATGAACTAGGGAGCTGAAAAGAGCTTAATGATATGACCAGCTCACTTCGTTCACTTGTGTGAGTACTTCAATTGAACCAGTTCGTTCTTGAACTGCCCAACTCTAAACACCAGAAATAAGTCAAAACTTAGAGGTTAATTTCGTATATATTCACAAAACCGGACTTAATGATTTAATTATAAAATAATGAAAGCAAATTTAGTAATATTTTCAATAATAACGAGCCCTATCAACTGCACTCTGTTTTTAAAAATATATATCGAATGTACGCTATTTTGGATAGTTAAGAAATTTCAACCTACAAACAATAAATTATAGTTAATACTAAATTAATAATAAAAATATTAATTTTTGATCATAGCAAAGGATTAAGGATTTTGCACACAATTTTCCATGTGGAAATTTTAACAAAGTGTTAAGTCTGAGAATAATAAAAATGTAAACATGTAGACTAGATTAGAAATCACAATTTTATATAGAGCAGCTCAGCAAAAACTTTGATTACTGGTAAGCAAAAAAGTATATGTGGATTTAACTCGATAACCACTTATTTTTGTTTGAGAAGTCCAAAATATAAGGGGTACCCCTTACAAATGTATTTACATTGTCACAGCAATTAATTAGTTATTATTTGGCTTATTTGAATCTGAAAAATAAATAGTCAAATAAACAAATTAAAATTAAAAAAACATTTATACATATTATATATTATTTATATATTTTCAATTTTATATTTTTTTTGACCCAGCTGGGATACGAACCTGTGCTCGTGCAGATATGAAGACAAGTACTTCACCCACTCAGCTATTGTTGGCTTAAAGTTTAAGCAAAAATTTGTTTTCATATACAAACATACGTTGACTTAAAAAGTGGTTGTCTTTATATCAACAAATTGTAACTACTTTCAAATAATGATAAAAATACGTATTCATGATATTAAAAACTAAGTAGTTCCTCTAATTCGAAGCATAGTAACAAGATAAATAAGTACCACTCATAACTTTGTAACCCATTAATAAAGTACCTCCGCTACAACATATTTCGCTGCATCATATTTCGTCACTGGTAAACTATTATTTTTTTTTTCTTTTATACCGTGTTTGTTTCGTATAAACTAGCGTATTGTCATTCAAAATATAATTGAATTAAACGGTGTTTTCTTTAAGTGCATTTTCTTTTAAGCGAACAGAAGTGCTTTGAAATTGACCCAAACTAATATTTAATTTCAATTCACCGATTTTTTCAATTAAACAGCGTTCGCTTATCCGAATTTGGCTGTAATAAATTTGCAGCTTTGACGAAAATGTAAAGATAGAAAAATTTCAATGTAAAATCGTCGAAAACCAGGTTAATTTAACATTTTTCGGTAGTGATTTTCCTTCATAGATATTTCATGTTAATTCAACATGATTTACAATAATCTTGAAGGAACATTTATAATTTTGCATTAACTATATTTCATGTTGACTTAATATTGCTCTACAGTTAAATAATAATGAAGCTGATACTGAAATAATAGGAAAAGTCATGTTGAATCAAAGTCATTTCGAGTTGAAACAACGTGAATTTGATATTTTAACAACACAAAGAATCATGTTGAATAAAAAGGATTTAGAGTTGAAACAACGTTAATTTGGTATTGAAACAACACTAGTTATATAGTTATATCAAATTGAAATAAAATTTATTTAATATAGTAAATAAATACCCATCGTATGTAAAATGAATTTCATTTTAATTCAACATGATTTAAATGATTATTTAACATAAAACTTACTTGAAATTATAGTTATAGTCACGTTGATTTAATATGAAATGTAACGTTAATAACAAAGTTGTTTTAACAGTGAAAATTTTAAAATTAAAGAGATTTAAGGCTAGATTAATAATTTTTCATTTAAAATTAATATGAAACAATGGTAATTTTAAGCCAGCAGCAGCAAAATTTCGCTGGTAATTCGTTTTTTGTCGTCGACATAGCCGACACAACAACAACAAGTCAGACATCTAAGCAGAACAAAGCACAATTGCGTAATTGATTTTACATTCCCGCCTTTTCTGTGTGTACAATTGCTTGGAAAAATATGATTCCATTTGCTATGTCGCGGCAAGCATATTATTTCTGAACATAAAGCAATGTAGAAGAAGTTTAAGCATCAATTAGCCACAAAATCTGATTAACATTCTAAACAATATCATCAGACATGTACATCTATCAAGGAACTCTATTAAAGCTTTCATGTTTTTCGCCGCTAATTTCTTTGTCAATCCGAAACAGTTGGATATATAAACAAATTTTAGACATAAAGTTAATTTTATTTCGCATCTTTTGGTGTTTTATTTATCTACATCGGGCAAACTGTTCTGGTGTTATGATGACATATAATAGTGAAGCCGCCCTATTTCCGGTGTCATATTCGCAGAAAAAAAAAGATTTGTAAATACAATTAATTTTTTTTTGTTATATCAATTAAAAAATTAAATGATTTTGAGCCTACAACGATTTTTGTAAATACAATTACGAAATTTTAAGTTAAAGGAAAATCAGAAAAATATTTACAATTAAATATATCAGCAAATAATTTGTTGACAAAAATTTTTTTCTCACAATTTTTTTAGCTAGATTTCATAGTTATTTCAATTAAAGTTATTGTTATATTAACAATGTGAGTTGTTGAATTTCCGAGCTAATTTTTTTATCATTATTGTTAATATTAACAATATTTTTTTATACGCAATCCCAACCCTCGAAACCACTTTTTGCTTTTCTGCGAAAAACATTAAATGTCTTTGGGCGGAATCGAACCGCCGACATCTGGACTAATAGACTAACAATCTTACCTCTGCACTACAGGCCAATTCGTTATTAAATACGCAAATAATGAATATGTGCACACAATATCTGATTTGCTTTGTTTTATGCATTCCGTTATGATATAATTTGACAAATAATTTTGTTGTGTAATTTAATTGACTACAAAAATTTTAATTTTTTATATCAACAATGATGATTGTTCGTGTTTTTACAAGTTTCGACAAAAACTTTAGTTTTCAAAAATTATTGAATTTTTGCGCAATACATAACAAAAGATTTGGTTAGTTCAGTTTGTTGAAAAAAATTTCTGTGTTTGTTGTTGGTACGACAACAACATTGTTATATTAACTAAATACATTTTTTAATTTAAATTACATATTAACAATTCGAATTGTTAGTTGCAGTTTGATGATATTTTTTTTTCTGTGTTAGTCATAATCATAAAAAAATCTTTAATGATATGATGATTGATAAAAATCAATCAAATTTTTGTGTTGCTGAATCTTGATAATTATATTTCTTAGTTTTGTATTGCTTCTAAGGATTCTTCTTAAATAAAAAACATTTTAAAATTATTAAAAATAAAAAACATTGTACATTTCCATAGATCCTGAAGATGAACTAAAATTGTTCGAAATATATAGATAATGGAAAGCTAAACACGTTTTTTATTTAAGAAGAATCCTTAGAAGCAATACAAAACTAAGAAATAAAAAATCTTTAGTTGATAGAAATAGACTGAAAGCGGACCAAAAAAATATGTTTCGCAGACTAGTGTAATCCAAGTGCCATCAACAAAAATCTTAGTTCTAGAATAGCAGGCTTGACTTATGACAGAAATTGGACGATTCTGGATTCGATGCATATTAGATCTCAATTGGATGCGTAATTCATTCAAATCGATCAAGTATCTAAAACTGGTTGTTCGATTTTTATAATAACCCATGAAAATAATATTAAAAAAATCAAATTCCGCTATTAGCAATTATATATGCTGGAGATTTAAGTCGCTTTGAGCCACTGGTCTAAAAATTTGTATACACACACCCAAAATGAAATATTGGTAAACTATTTTCATAGGTTAGACCAACCCATAAAATAGAGTAAAATCAACCAAGGAAATTTTAGTCTAGTTGATAGTGTGCTAATAACCTACTAACCAGAAGGTCGCAAGTTCGATGCCTGCCAAGGCTTATGTAGTGCGTATGTTTATTTATAATTTTTTTTTTGTAATTTCTTGGTCTCGAACTTAGTTAGGTTCTCACAATTTTAATCATGTTTATAAACGCCTTTACCATCTCAGCTAAGTCATCTTGTTAAATAACGATAACACAAAGTGTGTATAGCCTCACTACATGCTTCACTTAAATATAGTAATTTTTGTAAAATATCTATATTCATTGTTATTATTTTAAATTTGTAATTTTAATTTAAAAATTGGTAATTTTAACCACAAAAATTTTTTTAATTAAATTAGTGATTTTAACCTTCAATAACAGTTTTAATTTTCAAACGTGGTTTTTCCCAAATTTATATTTTGCAATTCAGTAAAATGTAATGTTTTGGTCCTGAACTTAGGTTCTCACAATTCTTCGAATGTTTATAAACCGGACGCCTTAACCATCTCAGCCTAGTCATCTTCGTAAATAACGGTAACACAAAGTAACATGAAATGACTTACAACTTTAAAAATTTATTTTAACCAAGGAAAATTGATATTTCATAAAAATTCTAACAAAATTTATATACTCTCAGAGAGTCTCTCTGAGTTCTCTTGCTAATTGCATATATCCTAGACAAGTTTCCTACAGTTTTTAGTATTGCGTATCTGCGATAGTGTATGAAATGAAAGTTTCTTATATTTTTTTTGTTGTGTTGCATATATCCTAGACTTGCAAGATCTGCAAAGTCTACAATACCCCCTAATATGTCAGCTCCATGGGAGTGGTTAACTAATTAGCCTGCTATTATCTTTAATCACAACTAACGCATATCAGTACTTATTACAAACCTTGCTCATACGTTAGTTGGACATTGCCAAATTCATACCCAATATATTACAGTTGCCATTTAAGTTTAAAAATTTCAGTTCCGTGGATGTCAGTTCCATGTTAAATATTATAAAAATATACTTATACTTATATAAAAAATATTTTTATCAATAAAGCCAGTATGAAATATGTCATAGCCAGTGTGACCATTGGAAAATTAAAAAAAATTGTAGAAAAAGGTTTTTTAGAAAAATATACCACTAAAAATGGCAAAAAAAAGTTTGCTCTATACATTTTTGTAGCCTTAAATATTCTGCTTAAAATGACATACAAACCAATCTTGTATATAAAATAGCTTTCGAGATATCTAAAAACTAAACGCAACACTTTCGGTAAATTTGGCGAAATAATGATATTTTTGATATGTCATAACTTCTGAAATAAACATTTTTAATTTTTTTCCTTTGGCATAAGTTCATTATAGGCTTAAAGAAAACATCTAAACAAATTTCATCAAAATTTAAAGTGGTCGCGTCTAACTGTTAGTTTATTTGCCATGGAATTACCCATATGTAATTTTTCTTCCGAAACTAATATTGCTTTTTTTCAAAATAATTCTCAGTTCTATGTTGCGGCACCCATGCTAAAAACAATCGTCAAAAAGTAGTTAATTTGATTGCTATTGTTGTTCATTTATAAACAATTTGTTACGAATAATCATTAAATTGTTAAAAAAAAGACATGCAAAAAATTGTATGGGACTTTTTAATATTTTGAAAATATCATAAAATTAACTAAAAATTAAAATATGTATATTTTTACATAAAAATTTGATAAATAAAAAGTCCCAAAAAATCTGGAAAAAACTCGGGATTTTTTTACAAACCCCGGCATTCTGGATTCACCCATCCCGAAAATTTTCGGTACTCTGTATTTGCCGTTTGGCACCCTACTATGCATTCGACTGGTCAAATATTTCTAGGGGTGAGATCGGGAATTGAAAAACTAGTACTTACTCCACTATAGTACTTACACTACACAGTATCTGTATTTTAGATGAATCCAATAGCAAACACAGAAATTGTTTACCTCTTAACACTTATTCTGCAAAAGACCACAATGTGCACAACAGAAACAACAAACATTATACTGCCATTTTATTAGTTTTTTTTACTTATTAGAATTAAAATCTTTATCTCAGTCTTAACATAATTGTATTCTGCCTACTTTCATAATGTTTTTTTTTTCAAAAGTTTCTATTTCGTGGGATTAAGTGTCATTTATTATTAGTTTTTTTATAACTAATTAATATTCGTATCATTAAAAATGTGTTTCTAATTTATATTTAGGGGTATTATTTTTCTGTAGAAAAACAAGTTCAAAAATATCAACATGCACTATTGGATATCAAAAAAATCGTTCGTATTGTGCTCCGCAACTAGTTATACTGTCAGAAGTGTGGATTGTAGATCTACGTAGTGGCAACTGAAACCATGCTATTAGTAAGTTTATGTATGGGTTGGAGTGTTGAAAAAGTGGCAACTGAAACCATGCTATTAGTAAGTTTATGTATGGGTTGGAGTGTTGAAAAAACATGTCGTATCAAATCTGCATAATCCACGATGGGGCGATATACCATAGAAAACTACATTATATTATATTAAATCTAGTGTCCGACTGAACGTTCGGTTTATCTTCGGCATTCGGTAAAATTTTCACGGAACATTTTCACATACTAATATATCATCAAAATACATAAGAATTCAGTCGTATAACATATTATCAAAAAGTACAAGGATTTTTTTCCTTTTGTATTTATTAACCCCCATATTCATAAAAATCTGTTAAAGTTAATGTTGGTTTACTGTAAGAATTTTGTATGGGAAAACCGGTTTTACTGCACACATTAACTTTACTAATCATTTATTAATATGGGTGTAAATAAATAAGCATTAGTTAAAAAGTCAAGTTGAAATTTTTTTTTTCAATAAAAAAAGTACGGTTTCACGTTCGGTTTCTACTCTAAAAATTCTATCAAAGTTCGGGTTCGATCTGAAAAACGTGCATTCGGTCGGGCACTAATTAAATCTAAAATTTGGGTATATGTATATCAGACCTTTATAAAAGTAATACATGATTCATTCCATAAATCAACGAAAAATTTTGTATTTGAAATTCTATACACATAAAAAACAAGTTGTTAAACTTTACAAAAGTAAAGTAGAGTTCCGATAATTCGTAATCGTAAGGACCAGAGATTTTTTATGAATTATGGGTGTTTTATACAAGATTATATGTTTTAACGACCAGCCATATATATCTTTTTTTATTGCTATGCATTTTTAATTAAAAGAAGTTACTACGATTTATAAAAGTTTGGAAATGAATATCGTATTGCAGTAAAAAACGAATTATCAAGGCGACCAACTTAACGAGATTTTTTAGGGGAGCGCTAGTTTTTTACGAACTATCGTGATTCTACTGTATTAAGAAAGCGCATTTTATATCACTCAAACAGAGAATTAAGTCATTAGCTTTTTAGCCTTCTAGCGAAATGTGTAACAGAACTTTTCGCAAAATGTTTGAAAACTGGAGAAACACCAACGAGCAAGGATAGAAAATAAGTTCTTTGTTGAATTTGAATAACCTTGACTTTTTTCTTTTTGTGACTTAAATTAAGTCTTACCCAGCAATAATATCCGTCTACCGGAAGCAAGTTTGTAAGGGAGAGATTTCGGTACTCTCCCTTACCAACCTGCATCGGTATTACATGATTTTTATATGGGATGTCCCAGTTGGTAGGTCTGGAGGCATGAGCTTCTTTCTGCGCGTCTTAGATGCATTAACCTCATGTCTTTTTTATATGTATATAATTAAAAAAAAATTGTTGCTCTTTATATCACAATTTCACCCATACTTGGATATATTTTTTATTTGAAATTATTTTATGTTGTTTTTAAATTTATTTATGTATTAAGTGGTACAAACACAATTGGAAACTATATCACACTACAATTTACTTTTATTAAATACTTTTTGCTCGCGTATTGAATGAGCAATCGATCCCACGATATCCTCATGGTAAGCTAGAACACAAACCACTGAGCTACCGAGGCACATTTATTTTCATACATAATTCAATGGAAGAATAAAAAATCAAATTACGAAGTAAAAGTAACAATCGCATCCATATTTGTATCCACGTAAGCGAGAGAGGATGCACTATAAAAAAGTTTGAGTTGAAAGAAAAACGTCGAGCTTAAAAGACATGAAAAAAACATAAATAGCCGACCACCTTTCCGTGTGTGCATTAAATTTCTTCATTCGCTTACGTTATTGCGACCTCGTAAGGCAGAGGGGATGCACTGTGTGCTTTTGCGCATCTCCGAAGCCCTTCTATTTAATCTTAGTGCATCCTTGTACCAAATTTATTTTTGCTGGGTACTTGCAACTTTATATACGAGTATTTTTAACAGAGTGTCGAACACTTTAAATTATTTTCTTACAGCGCTATTGCCCCCTATTGTTCGCCCTTCTATGTGTGTAGAACTAATTTGAATATACATATATTTTTATTTTAAGTCAAAAAAAACATCAGAAAAAATCTTAATACACTCATCTCCAGAAAGCTATTGCAAAAGTTTGAAAAGCTTTAAACTTTTAAGCTAAAAAATTTTTCTTTAATAATTTAAAAAAAATTAACTAAAAATTTTAAAAATTAATACAATAATAAACATTCAACAACGCAGTTTTTCATATAATCCTTATGACCTTTTTAATCGACTTTATTTATGTAATTTTTATTGGATATGAACTTACACTTGTGTTAAAATGTGCAAAATAATATTGTTTTTAATCGCATTTTCAATGTTATTTCTGCATCAACGATATTGACTTTCACAAGTTAGAAACAACTGAATTCAAGTCAAAAGCTTCTTAATTGCATTGTAAAGTTTTATATCAATAACTATGTACGTAATTGAATGGATTTAAAGTTGTGTGTTCAATGTTGGTTAACTTAAACAAGTTGACAACAGATTTAATTATTGTTTTCGAAATCATGTAACAGTTGCGAACAAATACTAAATATACTACAAGACTTAACCACAGATTATGTTCGTAAGATTTTTTATAATAAAATTTTGTTCTTTAAATTTTGTATTGTATTTGCAAAGCAAAATTTTAGAAATTTGATGGGGGTGCCATTGCCACCTTTTATGCCTATAACTATATGGCATTTAGTTCATATTATTATTCGAAGCAAGTTTCTAAGGCCGTAAACAAGGCAAAGACAGATCAGAGGTGCGGCCCTAGCCCATCATACCTCAAATTCTGTATGATTGGAAAGTCCGTCACACGTTCTTCCAGTGATTTACAATCTTTTATCCGGTCTGTTTAAAGTGTAATAAAATATTTTGCAGTATGGAATCAACTTTAATATGATTTAAAATGTTGTGAACAAAGATGATGTAAAACTTTCGATCGTGTGTTAAAATAAAAACAAAGAACGAAAATACTTTAGATTACCGTTGTATTGAGAACATTACAGAGGAAAATAATGAAGATCATTTTTTAGAAAAAAAACATGTTTTTCATCGAGCAAGAAACTAGAAAGTAATCAGCAGAAAACTAAAAAAAAGTCAAGACAAAAATATTTTTTTTTAAGTCAAATATCTTTTAAACTATGAGAGATACGGAAACAAATGTAAAAAATTATTTCTTTTAATATTTTTAGCATAACTCAAATCGGATAACATTTGAGAAAGCCTCAAAATTTTGTTTGATTCCGAGGTGGTCAACTGTGGACAAAGGTTTAAAAATTCATTTTTGTGGAAATAATTCGGTATCTCGTGGACCGTTCTAGATATCGCTTTAAAATTTCACACAGACATAGTTGAGGTTTAAAAATTTACGGGCGGCTTCCTGTCATAAAGGGGGGCTTGTGCGGAAGACCCCATAGTTGGAAACCTAGGACGGTAAGTTTTTTAAAAAAATCCCCAAAAGCTAGTTTATACTCGTAGTCAGAATGCTAAAATTTTTTGCATAAAGATATTCCTGGAGAATGTCTACAAAAAACATGCTAACATTGCGCTCGAAATTTTTTATATATTATTTTTAGGCGACCTTTTTTATAAGGTTTTTGATATGGCGGACTAACCTTGTGCCCGAAAATTTTTTTGAAAAACAGCAATATTACTGAAAAAATTTTGAACAAGATTGGGAAAAGTTTATGGCGATATCTTTATTCGTTAAAAAATTACACCCATCTGAACTTAAAACATGTAAAAAATGTTAAATTTTTGGTATTTTTTCCTAAAAAGTCGGTATTGTTTTTTCGGTCATACAAAATAAGTTTCCTCTGGAACATATTAAACTTTTGGCTGGTATATCTCGAAAACTAGAACAAGTTTAAGAAAAACCGTGTCCAGATTCGCATTCACCGCCCCAAGTGATATAGGAAACAACTTTCCGTTACTCCAGTAAAAACGTTGAATAATTGTGTTATTTACCCCGTTGCTTGTGTTTGTCAATTCCGCTTTGAAGTTTAAAAGTGGTTTGATTACGAAGAATATTTTAGTTTTTCGTTTTCTGAAGAAGCAACTTACGGAATTTAAACCACTTCCGATCGGAATGATATTCTGTGACATGGCTGATTAACTTTTAGCAATTTCTTTCAAAAACTTACTGCCCCAGGTAGCTAATTTTTGGGCTTTGCCCACGAGTCTTTTTTAGCGTCAGGAAGCCGTGCTCCCGCTCGTTAATTTCTAAACACCTCAGCCATTGCTGTGTGAAATATATTTAACGGTTCATGAGTTACGAAATTATTTCCACAAAAAAAGGTTGTGCTATTGCCCACTGTAGCTCCGATCCTGTTTAATCTACGATGCCAGCAATACACGAAGTATAAAGCATGACTCATTCTTTAAAGATATTCCGAATTTCAGGCAAATCCAACCAGCAGCTTAGAAGCTTTAAATTTATTATCATTTACTTTGCAAAAGTCCCCACTTTGCATGGAAGGTTTAATCAAATATTATTTTTTTTGTCATATCTCAGTGATTAGAATTTGAACATTTTCAATACCAATAATTTTCGGACAAATTAAGATAGACCGTTTCATTTTCTAGGCATATAAGCTATCTAAGGCCTTTGGAAAGGACGATTAACGCCTCTTTTCGCAATGTATAAGTATTATTAAAAGTTAACGTGGACTTTAACGGCAAGTTTGGCATACAAAACTTCCAGTTAAAGTCTACGTTAACTCTTAAGTGGCTGCTAAGCACATCAATATTCTGCTTCAATATATGTGCTTGTGTGCGTTTGTTTACAAAAAATTGTTAAACAGACACGGAGGGGAAATATTGAAGAATATCAAAATGCTTTTGATTTTAATAACAAACGCACAGAAGCACATTTATTGAAGCTAAAATATTGATCCGTCCAGCAGCCACTTTAATCGTACATTCTGAAGACGGCCGTAAATATTGGACAGCAGACAGACGAACATCGTTAATGTGAGTTCTCTTTC
The DNA here is from genome assembly GCA_956483635.1 of Panzeria rudis. Lineage (NCBI taxonomy): Eukaryota > Metazoa > Arthropoda > Insecta > Diptera > Tachinidae > Panzeria > Panzeria rudis. The sequence continues at coordinate 105,817,206 of OY101447.1, forward strand.
TATACAGGGTTGCAAATGAATCTTGCATAAACTGCAAACGCAATGTACTCATTGTTTGTACATTTTTGTAAATGCTATAAAAATCGCCTTAATTCGACTTAATTTGCTTTGTCTAAAGTATATATATAGGTATAAAATATATGCTTAGAAACCGATGTAATTTAAAACATACTCGCTCTTAATGAATTTCAAAACTCTATTACTTATTGAACAAGAAGAGTATAATAATAGCATTTACATGATTTTAAAAGCTGAAAAAAATTAATAAATTTTATATGTATTTAAAATTCCCTGTGTAAATGTGTTTCCTTTGTAGTCCTGTTCTGAAGAGCTTAATATTGTCCTTTTTTCATCACACATAAGCATTATTATAACATTATTATCTCCAAACAAGTATCTATAACAATTATGCCACTATTATCATTAGTTTACCAAGTGGGAGTAGTTACATTCACATATATGAATCTATATATCCATGTGTATTAAATATCGCTGTATGTATGAGTTTATTTATGTACACTATATAAATGTTTTGTTGGTGAAAAGGATTGTTTCGAAAAAAATCGTAATAAAAAAATCTAAATGAAAACAAAAGTGAAATAAAACTTATATTTAGCACTTGTTCGTGGTGGTTTATATTAACTTTTTGTATTTAGTCGCAACAATTATCAATATTGATGTAGAAGTACACTAACTGACAAAAAAGTAAACGTTTTTTCTTTGAATGTGTCAAAGGCTTTAATATTATTCAATGATTGCTTTCATTTCTATTTTAGTTTTTCCAACTTGTCCATGAACACCATACATACATATGAAAAGTCTTCTTTGGGATATATCAAATTTAGCTTTAATTAGTCTTAAATAAAATCTTTAACAAGCAGCACTTTTTAAAGTCCCATTTCAGGTGCAGATCAAAGAAGAAGGAAAAATTACATTTCCTCCATCCTAGACCATTAAATTTGAATTACTTTTGGATTGCCAAAATTTCACAAGAAATCGTTAGACTTAAAATCCATCATCATAAGAAAATATCGAGTTAAATCTTCGCCTGATCCTTATAGTACCGAGCGGTACTGCCACCGATACTATTTTGGAGACATCCAGACCAATATGTTGCTATATAATATATGACTTACGTCAGCTGGATCTGGCACGATCTAGCACGTACATCACATTCTTACATTAGAATTAATGAAGTGGTATGCGACTTAAATGATGGAAGAGCTGGAAAGAACTATTGTTCTCCCATTCTTCCCTTATAGCCAGCACTCAGGGGATGACCCATACTTATGCAGTGCATTGTGCCCGAACTAGGAAAATTGGTTATGGGAGAGAGAGTAGTGTCTGTGAACATTCGACTTGAACTTTCCCACACGGAAAGTGACTGGAAAGACATATGCGGGCAGTTTATTCCACATACGAACTGTTCGGGCAAAATACGAATTCTCTCTGTAATGCGTAGTGCGGTTCACTGGCAGATCGACCACAAATGGATGTGCTCTTAATGAAAAACGTGTTGTGCGCAAAAATGATCGGGTTTCTGAACAAGTTCCCTAATTTCATTAGAACACATTTCATTGTAGTAGCGATAGAACAGCGAAACACACCCCACATTGCGTCTATGCTCCAGTGAGTCAATAGAGTTGGCTACCCTTCTGTCACCGATAAGCTTCTTCGCCCTCTCCTGTACGCGGGTAACTTCAAAATAGTGTTTGAAACATGAGAGTCCATACATGAGAGTTGTATTCCATTTTCGGTCGGATATAGGTGGTATAAATATTAAGGAGATCACATGAAGTGAAGTAACTCTTGCACCGTCTCAAGATCCGAGGCATTTGAATGCTTCTTTTGCGACTTGAAAAACGTGATCATTCCATCGAACATCACATTGGATTATCATGCCAAGAACATCAAGAACTTTTGATTCCTCAATACCTCTACCGTCCATAATTACAGATGAAGCAGCATGTTCGGTCATACGCCTGTGAGTAAGCATACAACATTGGGTCTTACGAGCGTAAAAATCAACCCTATTCGCATGACCCCATTTCGAGATTGTTACAAGATCACGATTGGCCCCAATCTCCGACAAGCTTGGTCTATTGATGAATGAATAAGAATGGCAAATGCTGCTGTCATCTGTGAAAGAGTAGATAGGGTTGGAAGTTTGACAGAGAAGGTAATTAAGAAAGATAAGAAATGGGGTAGGAGAAAGAACGGAGCCCTGCAGTACCCCTGAATTAATCTTGAACTCGTTTGATGAGATCCCATCTATAACAACTCGTATAGTACGATCACTGAGAAAGCTTGATATGAATCGAGAGAAATCATCGCCGACACCAAAAGCAACCACTTTTGACAAAAGTGCCCCATGCCACACTCTATCAAACACCTTCGAAATATCTAGAGCCACCACCTTACTTTCGCCAAAATGATGTATGGAGCGGCACCACTTTCCGAAAGGAAGGCTAGTAAGTCACCCGTAAGTTTTACCTCTTGGCCCCAATATCCGACAAGCTTGGTCTATTGATTAATGAATAAGAATGGCAAATGCTGCTGCCATCTGTGAGAGAGTAGATAGGGTTGGAAGTTTGACAGAGAAGGTCATTAAGAAAGATAAGAAATAGGGTAGGAGAAAGAACGGAGCCCTGCAGTACCCCTGAATTAATCTTGAACTCGTTTGATGAGATCCCATCTATAACAACTCGTATAGTACGATTCCTGAGAAAGCTTGATATGAATCGAGAGAAGTCATCGCCGACACCAAAAGCAACAACTTTTGACAAAAGTGCCCCATGCCACACTCTATCAAACGCCTTGGAAATATCTAGATCCACCACCTTACTTTCGCCAACATGATGTATGGAGCGGCACCACTTTTCGAAAGGAAGGCTAGTGAGTCACCCGTAGAGCGTCCCCTACGGAAGCCATACTGCCGACCGCTGAGTAAACTGTTGGACTCCAAATACCACACAAGATGGAAATTAGCCATACTTTCCATCACTTTGGAAAGTGCAGAACAAATCGCGATTGGGCGGTAATTTTCAGGGTTACTAGCCTCTCCCTTTTTGGGGATTGGCGTTACATTGGCAACCTTCCAACATCTTGGAAATTCTCCAGCATGGTAAAAAAAGGGCTGCCAAAGGACGCACTAGCGTCGAAGAGCACTACTTCAAGACCAGTGCTGGAATACCATCCGTCCCAGGAGACTTATTTACGTTGAGGCCCGCTAAAACCTTTTTAACTGCACGCGCCGGAAAGAATATTTTTGGCACTGTTACGGATATTCTTTCAATCGTGGGCAGTGGTTGATTCCTTTCCGGCAAGTGGAAATTGCTTGGAAATAATTCAGCCAGAAGCTTAGCTTTATCAACCGCGTCGGTGAATATTTGGTCATCCTTTAAAAGAGTCGGAATTGAGGAACTTGCATTATGCTTTACCCTTTTAATGAATGACCAAAAGCTCTTGCTGCCCCGAGGGGCAACAAGAACTTTAGCACGAAGACGCTGCTCGTACAAAGCCTTTTCGCGCCTCAGCACCCTGGCATACGAAAATATCACCGTTTTGCGCAGCGAGTCAGTATCTGCGGTTTTGTTACTACGCCAGATATTGAATGCTTCCTCTCTGGATCTGACGGCATTTTTGCACGTCTGATTGAACCAAGACTTCGCTTTGGGTTTAATCAGGATTGGCTTAGATGGAATAAAAGCTTTCATTCCCAGAAAAATTATACTTTCAACCATTTTCGTCATGGCATTGACATTTCTGTTTAGGAAACATAGTTTCCAGTTGAACTGCCTGAAAAATTCGTTGAGCTCAGCCCAACGAGCCTTTTCGTAAATATATTTAGAACATCTCGTAGCTGTTGTGAGACGTTGCAAAGCTTTGAAAACGAAAAGTAGGCAGAAACGGTGCAATGATCCGAGTTACCGAGAGGTGCATTAACGCTCACTTCGTACTTGTCGGGGTGCGAAATGAGAAAAAGATCGAGAGTATTGTTTTGGTGACCCTCAACACACGAAATATGTGTTGGCTCATTCACTAATTGCGCGAGGTGATTGAGCTCGGCGAACAACTCAACATATTGGCCTTCTGGAGTTGTATGGCTTGAAAAACACTTGTTCCAGTGGGAAGACGCTTCGAGTTTCATATAGCAAGATAATATGAAAATACTGAAGAGATGCAGATCTCTCTGGGTACGTCAGTAAATAAGCTAATGCTTTCTAAATTGCCCATTTTACATTTCTAACTGGATGGAATAGCGCCTTAAAAACTCTGAGGCACCAGGCACATAATAGGAAACCTTCCTGTCAAGTCCGAAGGCAACCGATTCAAAATCCTAGCCTTACCGTAGGCTTCTTATCTCCACCACTCAAATGGAGATAATGTCGAGGCGCAGCTGTTTAAGTCAATCAAAATGATGGACACAAGATAGTTAGCTTTGTCGAAAACTGTCTTGGAATTAAAGAATGTATCCTGACTGCCTTTTTGGTCTAAGCTACACCATCACGAAAGAGACACCACATCAATGCTATGGATAGTTTTGCTAAACAAAATCCTATTGGATCTCAACAGAGCTCAAAAATATTAAGTGGTTAGATGTAGGGCTGCTGCTCCTGATCATGTATGGGTTGCTCAAGAGATTATCAATATGTATAATGGACTGGGCGGGTACCCAAGAAAGATAAACTAAACAGGGGCACTATGTCACTATCAAATACATTATACCTATGTGTAGGGCACGGCTCTAAACTTTCCTGGAAGCGGAACACGGAGTAGAGTGCTCAGAAAGAAACTAGGGTAAAAAACAGAACCCACTACGTTCCATAGGATCGGTGATGTCAGCCCTCCCTGCGGTGTACCTTTCGCGACGAAGTCTCTGTCTACTCTTTTAACCAGGCATGAGCTAATTTTTATGTTTTTAGCATACTGCCCATCCACTAAGTTAAGACAGGGCACACCTCAGCGTTGTTTTAAGCTCTAAACAACTATCAGGACAAAAATCTTTTAGGCGTTAACTTCAAGTAGAATTAATTGTGATTATGAGAGGGTTAACTCTAGATACATATAAGAGTCCCCAAACTAATCGGGGATAGTTTGTAGTTGTCAAAGAATGAACAATATCTTGGTGTAGTCTTTGACGTACAAAAATCTAATTACTGAACTATTACTGAAACTTTTAGCTCATATGCTATGTCGATGTCAGAAGATGCAAAGTGCAAGTGACACTTAGACTAAGACAACTTTAAGTATCTCAATAAAAAACATTTATTTTATATTGTTTAAGACACTTATATAGCTAATTGCAAATCTTGTACGTTGCGCCGTTTTAAACTTTTTTCCGACCTTTAGTGGTATTTGCTAAATTTACCATGTTTGAACACATGCTTCAATTTTGGAATATTTATGAACTTAAATAAAAATTTAATGTCTTAATTCGAATTTGATGAGTTAGTTTAAACTTTAGTCTCCGACTGTATGCAAATGATTATATGAAATATTAATGCTTAGTTGTTTACATTTAATCCATCCCACTTTTAACGGAGCAGGATTCTAAAAACTTTTAAGCGACAAATTTTTATTGTATTACAAATCGATTAAGTATTTTCTAATTTGCCTGCTTGTAAATTTTCTAATAAGTCTGATATTAAATTATACTTTAAAATAAAATAAAACTTTTTGTATGTCACTCGAAAACTTCTTGGTGGAAATTTTCCTAATTTATGTTGAATTTGTTCCAAACTTAAATTTTATTAAAAGTATAAATAAGTTTATCTTTTTCTAAAACTTTTCATGATGAAAACAAATTCCAAAAATACTTTTTGTTATACAATTTAAGTACGTGAGCTGAGTTAAAAGTCTGTACTGGCATGAATATAATACTTTACTTCTCAATTCTCCGTACATATTTAAGTCTGTATTAGGGTATTCACTAGTATAATGTTTGCTTGAATAATCGAAAAATTAAAGTCAAATAATATTCGATCGAAATAAAAAAGAGATGAGTGGTGTCTTGTGGACACCTGGTTATAGCCATGCTCCTTGTTTACATATATGTACATATGTATATAAATAAAAAGATGATTATAAATAAACTGTTTTCTGGAAGTTGAAAAAATTTTAAGTGGATGCAATTTTGCAGAGTTGGCTTTAAAACGAACTAAAGTATGCTTCGGAATTTAAATACCAAAAATAATAACCGTTAAAAACAACAACAACGATAACATAAACATTTCTATCGAACAACAACAATTATAAATGAAATGGACAAATGAAAACAAAAAGAAACAATTTCTTTTCTCTAATAGCACATTTACATCAGCAATGCTGAAACTGGTTTAATGCTTTAAGCGAGTTTCAAAAACTATACTATTTACATTGGCATTTTTTTCAATTATTAGGTTTATACAAAATATATTAATACAAGTACGCTCACTTCGTCTGGTTAACATCAGCTGATTTCTACTAAATTGTCAAATTATTACAACTTTGGCTCTTTTTTACGATATAACAAAAAACGATATTATATATTGTATTGTCTTATCGTAAGTTTTTTACGATATGACAACGCTGCGATATGACAACACCGTGTATGGCTACCTTAGTGTTGTCGTATCGTAAAAAACTTACGATATGACAATACATTATGTCATGTCGTTTTTTGTCATATCGTAAAAAAGAGCCAAAGTTGGCATCAATGAATTATTTTTAATTTCTTTTTCCAGTTTTTGCCCAGCAAACATAAAATACATTGTTTGAAACAAATAGTTTTTTAAAATAAATTTTTATTTTATTTATGTATAAATTAGGATATCGAATTAATTTATAATAGCCTCGCCATTTTGTAATTGTTCTAATTATATATCGTAAAATTAAATGCAAACGGACGTAGCTACACTTTTATTTTTTTACAGCAGAAGCAAGAAACAAAAAATTGAATCCTATTATAGCTTTGTAAATGAATTAAAACAAAACGAAAAACTGCAAATTCAAAGCATCCTTAACACCGTTGTTTATAATCTCATGCAATACATACGTTTGTATATTATTTATGTCGTTTTGCATTAAAAAATACATGAACTTGCAGTTACGTCCGTTTGGATTTCTCTAATATAGTCGGCGTTTTTGATCGCAGGAATCTAAAATTTTGCGTGAACGTCCATTTGCATATAAGGTGACGATATGTACTTCTTTATTGAATCTGAAACTATGTTTAGAATGCTACGAAATGGATTTTTCTGATATTTTAATTCGTCCTAGAAGTGCTTTGAAAGAAGTGAAAATGTAGTTCTTTAAAAACTACTTATACTTTTTTAGTTCCACATTTAAAAAATGTTAAAAAGAAATATTTATAAATAAATATATTGGCATTTCCAGAAAAATTCAGCTTTTGTCGCGTTCGTAGCCAAACACTTAAGCTGGTTTTATCAATGAAAAAGTTTATTTATTTTTACTTTTTTATATTTTTGCGTAGAACATAGTTAGCTCTAAATTAAATAAAAGAAAAGAGAAACAACACTTGAGTTTCTCTTTGAAAAAACAAAAACACCTTTAGTGCTTGGCGATGCACGCGACAAAAGTGGAGTTTTTCTGGAATTTCCCATATGTATACGTTCCCAATTTGAGAAACCATTTGATATTCTTCTTCAGAAAGGTATATTTTAAATATGAAACCCGGATGTTTGTTGGGTATATGGTGCTTAAGTGTATGTGTGAGTTTTTAGCAATTTAAATTGCTTATAACTCCCAAGATATTCAGCGGATTTTTGTAAGTCTTGCGTAGTCCAGTTCTATGATTTAACGGTATCCAACAGTATGCTTTCAGTGAAAATCTGCAGCATATTTTGCGCGTAAGAAATTAACAAAAATTTTACTTAAATATTAATATTAAATTTATAAATGTAAACATTTTATTTATTTTCTTTTGTTTGATTTTGTCAACACTTGTATGCCGACTTCTTGTTAAATAAAAACCCCCATATTCATAACATTTAAAATGAGTTTGAAATGTATTTTATTTCAAAATTTTCATAGAAAGTTTTCTTTAAATACATTTTATTTTTTATGAATATTGGGGAAATATTTCAATTTCAACATTTGCCCTCTACCATCTTCAATAGCAAGAAATCTACATATTTTAACAGCATCACAAACATACATACATACAAACATACATACATTCATGCATACAAACATAGATACATATAGTTAGCATAAGCGACGAAATCGAACTTGGTCTTCATACAATTTGGCATTAAAAATCTGCGCATAATGTAGTTTTAACTCGCCATTACATTCTAGCGCTATTTTTACTGTAAAATTGTATGACAAAACTCGTTAAGACCATTTTCAATTTTGCCACTTATGATAACTTTATTCCAATTTTTCATTATAGAAATTAAATTTAAAATGTATGATTGTCTTCTTTAGAAGTCCTTAAGTATTGGCAATTTTGGGTAATTATATAAAATATTATCGCGCGGAATATGTATATCGAAGTTGAAGTTGTTACTACGAAAAATTGTCCTAGAATAAAGAAAAGTTTGGCAAGTTTTCTTTATTCTACGACAATTTGTCGAAGTCACAAATTCGACTTCAACATACACAATCCGGGTGAGTGTCTTTCTACAATTTGTATTTTCGTTGGTATATTAAGATGTGTATACTATGGTATACTGGGCTGGTGAAAGGGTTAATGAATATTTTTCATTTTCTTCTTTATATAGCTTTTGACAATTCAATAGAAAATACAAAAACAAAATGCCTGTTGCTTTTGTTGTTGTAGATGTGAGCGTACTTGTATTAATATACTTTGGGATTTCGTTGGAAATATTTTATGAGTTCATAGAATATTATGTCAAGCTCAATATGAAAATTCATTTTCTTTTCTTAGTACTGCCAGTCAAATGTGAAAAAACTGGTTTGTGAATAGGATAAGTCACAAAAACTGATTGTATACAACTGGTTTATATAATAAACAGTACCCATGTTCTGTACCTAATGTGAGAACTTTTCAATGCGAGTAAATTGTTATCATCCTGTGGAAGACAGGGTGAATAACAAAAAACATACATTTCCTTTGTTTACCTTAATATATTAAATTTAATTATTTTATAAATCACCCTGCAAATAACGGGATGACTATTATTATGTTGAATTTTTCTCGATGCGAGAACTTCTCACAAGCTACAGAACATGGGCACAGGTTACAAACTTGTTTATGATTTGTATGGAAAAACAGGTTATAAACAAGAAAATAAACCTGTTTATCGGCATAAACCACTTATAACCTGTTTATGGCGTAGATGTAAATGTACTATAAAGCTTAGTACACGTTCAAATTTGCAAATTTGTTAACATTGGTTTTTTCATAAGAAAAATATGACAAGAACCAATCATAACTACCGCTTGAAAGTATGCTGTAATTATGTACGTTTAAAAAAAATGTTGTTGTAAATTCCACACGAAAAAAGTGGTGCTAATATTATTTCGCATGAAGACTCAAAATGTAGATACATTTCATATGTTTTACAAAATAGACATAGTAATACTTCTGCAGCAATTTTTCGTAAGCAATTCGTGTCAAATTTTTTTATATGGACTTTTGAAAGCACTTCGCACGAAATGATGAACAGAGTACTATGCCTTAGGTACAAACGAATCAAAACAAAATAATATTTATAACTATAATAGTGTCGATTATTGTTTTTACGAAACAAAGTTTTTACCCACTAGCGAGCCTTAAATATCATAGATATAAAAATCCAGTAAAGATTTGTTCGAGTAATTTCTGTGCTTCATGTCCGTTATTACAACTTACCTGTAAAGTACGCGTTTGTAAAAGTTAACTATAGCTAAATAGAGGAATAAAGTGATCTGTAATTATATTCGTTATTACAACTTCCCTGAAAAATTAAATTAGTCTTTTTGAAAACATGGTAACACCAGAGCAAAAATCGATTATCAGCTTCAGGCGTCACTTTAAAGTGTTTTTAGTACACACAGCAAAGGAAGAAAATATTTATTTTTCCTTCTACAACTATGCTCGAAAATTGTTTCAGTTTCTTTTATTTAAATAATTTTAAAAGCTATGGCAGCTCAAATTGCACAAACCTCACGTTAAAATTTAAGGCAAGAAGATCTTCCCTTTAGCTTATCGGACAGTTTAATTTTAAAGTCTACTTATAATAATAATAAAAACGAGTTATCTGTCCGATAACATCTTGGATTTAGCTATTGCAAGTTATAGTAATGGCCCTTATTCAAATAATTCCAAATATTCTTTCTTTCGAAAGCATTTTTGCAGATATTTTATTAATTCTGCGGCTGATTCTTAGTCGTTTACGTCTCACGTGTTCGGCTGAGAGAAAGAGTGTCCCTCTTTTTCAGCCGAGTGTGGCCTCTAAATGATGGGGATTTGGGTGCAGCTCAAGTTTTTTTACATATCTTGTCACGTGTTTAGAAAACACTGTCTTAAGGTAGAAACAGCGAACCTTACCGTACTGTTTCTGTAAGAAAACGTGTCAGCTATTCGTATATGGCATTGGAAAGCCAATGTAAAAGCTTACCGAATTTATATGTCACGTTGCCGGAACGTCTCAATCAGTATAAAATAGAAAACCTAACGTTGTTAAGTGACAGTTGTAAAGCAGTGATGAGTTGCTTGTATGCTAAATGGAATGGGGGTATTTTCGCTCTGTTTTTTGGTACTTTTGGTAATAATAATATCTGTGTGGGAAAACAGCTTAAAGTAATATATATATATATATATATATATATATATATATATATATATATATATATATATATATATATATATATATATATATATATATATATATATATATATATATATATATATATATATATATATATATATATATATATATATATATATATATATATATATATATATATATATATATATATATATATATATATATATATATATATATATATATATATATATATATATATATATATATATATATATATATTATTAATATTAAAACAACAAAATAAAATAAAGCATACGCACGTTTTTAAATGTTCAATAAGTGGACAAACGTGCTAACAGTACGGTACGGTACGGTAGCGGTACAGCAACGGTTGGCTAAAGGAGCCTTTAACATGCGGCGCATCTAAATCTTTATGAATTCGCTTGTTTCTGACATACCATACGGCTGCTGTAATCGTAAGGAGAATTTTATTTTGTCGCCTTTGAATTTTCTCAACATTTGATGCCGTGCACGGATAGATAATATTTTAATGGTTTGTTATTGTTTTATAAGCTTAACTTTATATATAACGCTAATGAAATCATTAAAAGGTTTTATATCTTTGAATTTTTCGAGTTATCGTATTAAGTCACACCCGCCGGTCACGTACGTCATATTGGAAAAATTGTTTTTAAGAGAAAAATTATTTTTTTCAAACAGTAAATAGTGAATACAATCAAAAAGGCTTTGATAAATTAACTACACCGAAATTAAATTGTATGTTGTAGTCAAAATTTTACAGAATATGTGGTGAAGGTCGCGGACTTTGAGGGATTTTCTGAACAGAATCGTGTTTATATAGTGTCTAGCCGTTAAAAGATGACTGTAAGTTTAACAATCTTCGGAGTCGCAGCCTTTTTTAAAGTAAAAAATTTTATATTCCTGATTTATAACAAAACATGCGATTAAAATAGTCACACCCTGCTAAATGGAATTATCCTGCTTTTGTTTATACATATTTTTTTAATATGTAATTTTATGGGATCGCAAATGAATACTGTAAAAAAACGCCAAACATAATGACAAAAGTAAGTACGTATGTATCCTGTCCAAAAAAATATAACAGCAATTTTCATTAAAATTATTTACTTTTAACATTTAAGTAATTCCCTTATATGTTATATCCACTCACAAATTCTTTCAAACTCTATTTAGTCTAGCATTATGACAACAAACATTAAACCAATAAATAACAACTGCTATTGTCTCGTTTTTTAAACATTTTACAAACCAATGAGAAATTTACATTTCTAAAGAAACTTTTAAGAGAAAAATATTATGGTTGAACAAACAAATTGTAGAAGTGTCACGTCGAAGATACTCGTTGCTACAAAGAGACGTTTATTTATTCGTTCGTTCATCATGATTTTCCTTAATCCTTTAGACAGTAACTGCAAACGATAAATGATGCAGTAAAATATGCATAAATCTATGTGTCTTCTCTCCTCCCACATGGCACATGGCACATTCCACATTAAACAGAAACAAACTTTGCAAAATTGTAATAAACAACAAAAATGTTTAACATCCTTTGCTTGAAACAAAGCAGCGACAACATTGAACAACAAAAATGCATAAAATAATCTGAACATGCACTTGATTTAAGGGACATGTTTGCTTCATTATGTGTTTACGAGTATGTCTATTGGCATTATAAAACAGATGAGATAGAACGAATAATGTATGTTTGTTAATGTAGAATTTTGAAAGGATATTAGATGTTTTAAGAATTAAACAGGAAGATGAATTAAAGGTCAATCAAAATGTGTTTTTTATAAAATACAAAAGAATAAGTGAAAAATATATAGCAAAATAGCATTCAATTTAAAATTATGCCAATGAAATTTTAGAATTGATTATAATTTCGTTTTCCAATATATTATTATTCGCAATGTAAAATGCTCTCCTCTTTAAATCGCCATCCAGAGTCAAGGGCTAGTTTGATTAAAGTGAATTATATATTGTTTGAAAGGCTACTAAAGAACGCATCGAATAGTGGATAATCGGCTTTGATCGGATAACAAATGACTGAATTATAGTGGATCAAAGCTAAAACTTTATGATATTTTTAACTTTTTTACCAGTTTTTGTCAATTGGGAAGCTGTTTTGTACCACAAATAAAAACAAAATCCATAGTTTTATATTTTTACTTAATAGTCCATTCGACTAAAAAAGATTTAAGCCATAATGAACTGAAATCTAACCATTAATTTTTAGCGACCATTGTAATCTACAGACATAAATTTGAATAAATTTTAAATTTATGCATATCCCATTTGCAAAGTATTACACTACAACAACGACACCCTGGCTGATTTCGGTAAAAAAAAAGGTGATGCCATTTCCAGTCTTGCACCTCAAAATTGTTTTTTTATTTAATTTTTTGTTTTTTTTTTAAGATCAAACAATTTTAAATAATAATAACCAGGGCTCGCACTTTCATGCAACTAAAATTTGATTTTAAGCGCTTAACATATGCACCTAAAAATGAAAAATATGCGCAAAAATATGCATTACATACGAATAAAGTACCAAAACTAATATAATATAAAAAATTTTGTTAATATTTTATTGTTATTAGAGAAAAAATATAAGGCAAACACAATTGGGTCTATTATTTAATGCAACCGAACTTTAGTTGCGTTGCCAGTCGGCAACTGAAAATTAATGGTTGCCAAAAAGGCACTAAATAGCAACTGAAATTAACAGATAACAGTTGCCACTTGCCATTAGCAGTATCATTTTCAGCAACTGGCAACCCAACTGAGGGCCGGTTGTCATCCATCTGTCTATTAATATGTTTTTTTTTCAAAAATTGAGATATATGCAATAAAAAATAATAACTCCAAAAATATGCATTTATTGCCAAAATATGCAAAAATATGCACTTATCACCAAAATATGCAAAAATATGCAACTACAAATCGAAGTCAAAATGCTTAAAATTTGATAATACCTCTTTATCTATCACCACAAAAACATGCATTTATTTGCATGAAAGTCCGAGCCCTGACAATAACTTATTTCAATTATTTTTATTGTAAAGGCTTTATATTGGAAATATGCTAACAGATGGAATATGCTATATAGCTTTTATTAAGAAACAAAGAAACAGAAGTAAAAACATGACTATGAACTTAGGAGATGCTAAACTAGACACACTGAAAGAAAACAATTTAAAATATATGGATTCAAATACAATAAGAATTGGTTTGAAAATATTGAAATTCCAATGGAGTCGCAGTGGTTATTATCACTGCGAAATTTTTGGATAGAAAGTTGGCCTTATTTTCAGATTTATACTTTTCTGCAGATTTATTCTTACCGTATATAACAAGACAAAATACTTTTTGCGAAGAAATCAAAATATCATTATTATTCAAGCAGACAAAAGAAACAAAACGGTAGTACTTTAAAAGGAATACTAAAAGCTCAAAATGTATGAATTATTGGCGGAAAAAAATACATACGGAAAACTAAAGGTGAAGGTACTTAGCATGCGCTAAATATGCTAATGCGTTACATACTTCTGTCAAAAAAGTTGAAATAGTGTGCTTCCATAAGGCAAGATACAAAGCGAAGTTTGCGACGCGCGTAACTCGCAAAAAGTTGAACATTCTTCAACTTTCACGCGTCTTATACAAAATGACAGGTAGTGCTGCCAGATTCATATGCTAAAATGTTTGTTTAATGGAAATAAATTATTAGAAATTAATTTTTTTATTAAAAAATGGATGAAAACTGCATTAAATATATAAAGAAAAATATAAAAATTAAAGGCAAGACAAAATATAGCCAGCAAAGGCTTGAAATTGTATAAGTAGAAGAGCATCAAAAGCGTGGTGTGTAACTTGCCATTCTTAAAGCGTTAAAAGTTCGAAAAGTAAGAAAAGCGTTGCGCGTAACGCGTGTTATGTACCTCCACCTTAAGAATGGGTGCCACTACAAAACTTCAGAAAGAAAATAATAATATAATATCAGAGCTCTATAAGAATAATATCATTGGTAATTGGTTTAAAAATAGTTACTTTGCTCAGCGGCGACGGCTCCCCGAATATATGGACTCCCTAAGATTCACAAACCGGAAGTCCCTCTCAGGCCCATTGTTTCTTCGGTACAAATTCCGTGTTATAAAATATCAAAATACGTGGGACAAATTCTTAAAAACGTCACCTCTACAGAATACAATGTATTCAATTCAACAAGATTTAAAGAGCAACTAAACAACATCACCCTGGAAAATTACGAAATACTAATTTCACTGGATATTATATCCTTTTTTACTAATATTCCAGTAAGTAAAGACATAAATATAATAATGGAAAAATGGACTATCATTCAGAACTACACAACAATGTCTGAGCCGATGTTCTTAAAAATACTTTGATTTTGTTTTTACGACAACAATTATGTTGTATATGAAAATGATATTTTCAACCAAATTTTTGGCATGCTAATGGGAAACCCTCTATCACCTACTATTGCGGATGTAGTGCTTGATAATGTATTAACAGAAATTAAAAAAAAACTACAAACTGAAAATATTAAACTAAAATACATAGCAAAGTATGTAGATTACATATTAGCTATAGTAAAAACCGACGAAAAAGATACAATTTTGAACTTCTTTAATAATTTTCATCCGAAAAGACAATTCACTATGGAAATAGAAACAGATTGTTCAATTGCGTACCTAGATACCAGAATATACAGGAGAAGCAACAAATTAGTACTTAACAGGCATAAAAAATATACAGCAACGGGTACAATTATGAATTTTAATTAAAATCAGACCAAAAATCAGATAATTAATACCGCGAAAAATTTTATTTATAGAACTTTCCATCTCAGTGATACACAAATTCACAAAAACAACATCAGACACATCAAAAAAACTTTAATGGAAAATAGTTTCCCGTCAAAACCAATCCACAAAATGATTGACGAAACTACTACAAAACTAAATAGCAATACCACAATGAAACCATTATTAATAACGAAGAAAAGAAATATTATAGTGTACGTTACATATCTGGCTTGACAGATAACAGAAACATCAGAAACACAATAAAAAACTGAAACGTTAACTTCGCATACAAGCCCAATACAACACTGATGGCTATTATTACAAATCGTCTTTACTTGACACAGCGTCTTCACGAGATATTAACTTTGAGATAACATGAGAGAAAACGTCGGCAGAATAATAAAAACAAAATGTCGATTTTTCTCTTAATCTCATACAAGACGTAAACGTAATTTCACTTTTCCTATAAGATTTCATTTTATGCCAATGCTCACCGAGTCAACATGTACTACTTTTGCACAATTACTTATTTTATTTTTAATTTTTCACACAAAATTTAACTTATAAATCAATTAAACACATTTATTCACTTATAAATATAACATACAAACTTTATCAAAAACATGGCTTTTAATTTACACTCACACATGCACACCAAACTATTTTCCTGTACGTGTGTTCTTTGACAGTTCATCTCATAAGATCGTTGTTATAAAATGTCTTATAACAGCGCTCTCATAAAAATTTTTATAACATTGAGATAACACTAATTTGAAGTCTACGCGTAACATAATTCTCTCTGCGATTGAATTTGACAATCTCATCTTACATATTATGTTACGTGTAGACCTCAATGTTTACTGCAAAGTGGTCACAACAAGAATAAACATGTATACAACACAAAATAGTATACGACAGGCACACGAACGTTGCGACAGTGTTGTACAACATGGCAAAAGATCAAAAATTTTTGATCTTTCGTACAACCAAGACACACCTTTAAGGCAATCAAAACAACAACTGTGATATACTATATATTGGTATCAGTGATGGAAAATTCAGTGCTATTGTACTATTTTCAGTACTTTTTCATTTTCAAAATACCGCAGTACCCCCATGACGTAAAATTTACC
Source organism: Panzeria rudis (assembly GCA_956483635.1). Lineage (NCBI taxonomy): Eukaryota > Metazoa > Arthropoda > Insecta > Diptera > Tachinidae > Panzeria > Panzeria rudis. The sequence continues at coordinate 105,833,925 of OY101447.1, forward strand.
TTTTTCCAACCTGTAACTTTAAAAAATGAATGGTCAAAATTGTAGTAGAATCAAATACTTTTACAAAAAGGATTTAACTTGTCTTCTGGCTTATTAATTTTATATCCATTCTGTCGATAAATATCTTCCAAAAACGTTTGTCTTCTTTATTAGAAGAAACTTGTCAACATACAGAATCTATTAAGAGAACTATTTAATTGTAGAGTTGTTATATATTTCGATTTAAAATAAACATTTTCCAAGCAGTATGTATAAGCTACGTATATAAAATCTAATGATATTCTTTTCGAATCGAATACATAGCCCACCTGGCATAAAATTCATTATTATAGGAAACTATTTGAGTTGCACTCTGCCGATTGAACTCAAATGAAATAGCAGGAATACAACTCTCATGTATGGGCCGGTCCTTCAAAGTCTATTTTGAAGTTACTCGACCGCGTACAGGAGAGGGCGAAGAAGCTCATCGGTGACAGTAGGGTAGCTGGAGCATCGACGCAATTTGAGGTGTGTTTCGCTGTTTTATCGTTACTACAATGGAGTGTGTTCTGATGAAATCAGGGAACTTGTTCCCGAAACTCACTTATTTTTGCGAACAACAAGTTCTTCATTAAGAGCATATCCATTTGTGGTCGATACGCCAGTAAATCGCACTACGCATTACAGAGAGAATTCGTTCTTTATCTGGACAATTCGTATGTAGAATAAACTCCCTGCAGAGGTCTTTTCTGCCACTTTCAATGTTGAAAAGTTTAAATCAAATGTCCATAAACACTACTCCCTCTTTCCTCCTTCCCATAACCAATGCATTGCATGAGTAGGGGCCATCCATCTATGCAGCTGTTAAGTTTCTCTGTACTTCTTGTTCTCCGTATGATTACACTAATACACTCATACACAGCTCACACCGCGGTATTACAATTGTAATATTAATCTTACTCAAGTAAGATTAATCTTACTCAAAATTTGTGATTGTATTGTGAAAAAGATTTTTACACCCTAGCGTATAGATGGTTACACATCAAAAAGTCTGCTGTCTTAAAACCAATATAGTGAAACTTGTTATGTATTTCACTCGAAACGAAAGTATTGGCAATTGTCATGGTATTCTTGTTACAGAAAATATTTATAACAATATTTCTTATATAAATCCTCAGTACTTTCATTTCGAGTGAAACAAAAAATTCAACGAATTATTATAACCACATACGAAGGAAGGTCTAAGCCGGCCAATAGCTTATATAAACATGAAACTTAATTTTTGTGTATCCTCTGGCTGAGCTTCATCTATTCATTTCTATCTCGAGATATGAATAATTGTAATGTTAGTTCGATTTGCTTATAGTTTCCTGCTTTTGAAATTTATTAACAACAACAATATTATTTCTAGTGAAGGATATTCCGAAGAGTTTCAAGATATGTCATTACATCTACACAAACCCAAGGAAATTATAAAATAAATATATACCTATTCAATGCTAATGATTAAGAATATCTCAAGTTGTATTTTTGAAATTCTTTGAAAAAGTACCATTAAGGTGAAAAAGTACCTTTAAGTTGAAGGTAATTACCATTTCGAAATTTGTATTTGTCATCACTGATTGGTACGACAAAACTCAGTATAGAAAAGAGAATAAGAGTTCATGAGAGTGATATTGAGAAAAACAGAGACGGGGCTCACACAGGGCAATTTTAGTTGCGCAACTTTTAATTCAGCCGCGAGAAGAACAAAGAAAGCAACAGAGCTCTTTTTTATCTTTTTCCCAGCGGAATTAAAAGTTGCGCAACAAAAATTGCGCTGTGTGAACACGCAGCAGATTTTGAAGAAGTCAAGATCATAGTAAAAGAAAGTATTGAAAAGAAAAGGGACACAATAGCAAGTTTGCGAATACGACAAAAGAGGGAAAAGACAAGTTACAAAATGGCAACAAAATAAAATAAACCTTTGATATAGTTTTTTAAGTCATGTTCTTTGTTTATTTACTTTTTTGTAAAAAATTTCCAGTTTGAAATATTTATTAAACAAAATCCATCTAATATTGTGTTTTTAACTACAATTAATGAAAATTAAACTAAATATATTGTTGTAAGCAGAGTTGCGGAAAATACATATTTTAAATAAATAAATTCAAAATACAAATGGTTTTTGATTTTTCTATTTCAAATTAAAAATACAAAATAGTTTTTAAAAAAGTATTTGAAATAGAAAATATAAAATACATACTCGTATTTTCAAAAACCTATTTTCAAAATACATTTTCTTTTATAATTCTAATTTTCATTTTAAATATTTGTTCAATTCAATACAATATATGTTGTGATCTCTATTCAATTTTATAGTTTGTTTCCAATTTTGCAATTTCTCGCAGATTTTTGCAATGTTTGCGATAGAAGCGATTTTTTGCGATTTTTCAACGTCTTTACAGCTGTATCGATTTTTAGTCAAAATTAAATGTTGCTATGATGTCGCTGTTAGCAAGATTTCGCGAATTTATGCCATTTTCGCGTTTTTTGTCGAACACTTTGCATTCCTTACAGTTTTAGCAACTTTTTATTAATAATATGGCTTTTTTAAAATTTTGCAATTTTGTTGCAAATTTTCGCCACTTCCGAAATATGCGTAATTTTTTACATTAATTTACCTTTATGCAGCTCTAGCGACTTTTAATAAATTTCAGTACTTGACATCGATTTATGCTATATTTGCGAAATTTTAGCCATTTTTGCAAAATACTCAAAAAACTATGCAAGAACACAAACCCGAGATTTAAAATTAATTGCGCTATTGTTTACGTACATATACTTTACTATCACTTTTCACTTTTTTATTTTTCTTCGCATCACATAAAAAAGAATTTTATATTTTACAAATGTAAAATATGCATTTTAAAATGTTTCAAATAAAATATAAAATACTCTTAAGGCAAAGTATTTCAAATAGAAAATAAAAATGGTATTTTGTATTTTCTATTTGTATTTTAAATAAAAGTATTTCAAATAATTCACATCTCTGAAATGATAACAATATTAATTAAATATTTTTAAAAATTAAATAAATTTCCCATCCCTTGATAAAGTCAACAAATAATTAACGAAACGTGGGGAAAAAAGAAATAAAATAATTTGTTTTATTTACATTATGAATCCTTAGGCCTTATTAGCTCATTTTAAAATATACAAAATAGCTTATTTCAATTTTTTGTTTTATTTTTTTCTAGTGCGTAAAAGTAATTTAAAAAAACAAAATTTCATAAACGGCAACGCTGTAGCACCCCATAACACGACAAATAAACATCATACAAAAAACATTATTTTCTATACACAGTCATGTCTACTAGAAGTACAGGTATGCCAAATATCAAGGTCTTTCAGTAAAAGAAATTTTTATCTCCGCTTCACGAAAATAAATTTCAAATTTAAGAATTATTCACAAAATTTCATGCATATAATTTATATTATGTAGTTCCTTGTCACGTTATCAATCATGCGCCTCAATTATTTTCCGTTTTAGACAAACAACATAGTATGTACATTTTTTTACACAGGGGAACAATATGGACATTTTGGTTTGCTGCAGCGAAAATTATAATTGAAAAAACATATATGGGACATACATACCATTTTCATAGCTACACAGAGAAAATATATTCGTTGTGACTATTGAATTCGCAGCCAATCGAATATTGTCGGTTACACGCACTATCTTATTATTCAGTTGTATATGGGTGTTTCCATAGTAACGGTCGTGACAGGTTTACACGAAATTTCGTAATAAAACTTTAACCTGAAATACAATGTCAAAATGATTTGTTGATTTTAAAAATATAAAATTTCAACCCCTAAAAGCAATAAGAATCATTGCATAGAAACTGCATTTTAAGGTTTTTTTAGATCAATGAAAAGGTAACGGTCGTGACATTACAAATGAGCTGTTTTTGAATGTTCGGTCTTAGCAACTCAGATTGTAAAATTTTCCAAGGAATGCGTTAAATAAAAATTCTTATTAAATTCTTTGCAGTGTTTTGTGTAAGAAAACTCTACTTTTGTGTGAAAATGATGTAGCCAAATAAAAAAAAATAACTTTGAAAAGGTAACGGTTGTGACAAAAAAAAGTAACGGTCGTGACAGCATAAAAAATAAAACGGATTTGTTTTTGTAGTCGTATATTTAACAGTATCAAAATGATTACATGGAAGTTTATGGTTATCTTAGAGAAGGCAGCAATGTTTTAAAGCTCGATTTCGTTTTTATTCATTTTCAGTTGAAGAATATTCATCATTATACTCCATAAGTTTAAGGCTGCTCATTTTTAGCGCCGAAACTCCAGTTATTCCACAAAGCAAACAGTTAAAGCCAGCATTTTGAAAAAAGTGCATCTTCTGGATGTTTTTGATTGCTTTAAGATGTTCCCATCTTTTTTTAAACAGCCTGTATTTTGCTTTATTTGGTTCTTATCGCAATACAAAACAGTCACTCCATCCAACTTTTTATTTTGAACAAAAAAATTGAAAGCTTCTGCTGGAGTATTAATTTTAGCTTGGCGAGACATGATTGCTGTCCATAAAGACCTTTTGATAGTGGCTCCAATTCCATCCACAGCGCCTTTGCCATGTCCAGATGCAAAAAACGACCATTTCATATTTACACCGAAGTCTTCCTTTGCAAAACATAAGTTAAATAGATTGAACCTATTTTTGAATTGAGCAGCACATCCATCCGAAAACACGTGTGCAGTATTAATTTCAGTTTTCGTTTTGAGGTGTTCAACAATCATTTTCAAAAAGTACCACACACTTTCTTTATTGTGCGTCAAGTCATCACTTATGATTGCATAAGAATATGATTTCAGGGCCAATTCAGTTTTCACCCAAGCACAGGCTGTAAACACAGTTGCTTGAGCTTGGTTCCAGTGTGCGCTTTGCACTTCGTCCTGCGAAATCAACGTGAAATTTTCAGCGAAATCTATCTGAACGACCGCTTCATTTGATTCAATCCGCTCCTTAGCCTCGCGAAATTGATCGCTCTGTGTTCGGTGCACATAAAAATGTTGCTTAAATCTTTGGAGTTTGCTTTCGAATGTCTGAAGTAAAACTTGAAAAGTGCCTTCCTCCTCGCTTATTTGAGTATGATGTTCATTTTTGGTCCATTGTTTCCAACGCACAGTTGCATCTGAACTATAATTCAATGGCAATATATCAAAAATTGTGTCGCAGTTCTTGCAACTGCTAGTCATGCAAGCCTTAGCAGATTTAGGCACTGTAGAGACCACTTCAGAAACTGATTTAAGCAAAAATTCAAAGTTGGCGTGGTAAATACAGACGCACATGTTTGATGGAGTTTATGAATTGAGGCGTACATGTTTTGGCCGACTTGCGTAAAACAAAGACTTCCCAATTTTTATTTGTGCATTTTCTTCCTTAAAAAGCTGATAACATTCTCCAACCGTCATCACCATATACTTCAATTGCATTTGTACTCCGTTTATTAGTTTTGTGTCCTTTCGTCCTGGTGTTTGGTAGCTTACATCGTCCCTCAAAAAGAAGTTTTTGACTTTTTCTAACTCGGCATCAGATAGGCGATTAATTTTTCCGCTACGTCGCTTGGTGAAAATCAAATCCATTTCAGGACCAACTACCTCAGAAGCAAGTCTCTTCACAACTGCAATTTTCTTCGAGGGGCTGCTCGGTAGTTTGACCTTAACTTTTGTTACAGCCTTTTTAAGTGAACGATCGGACTTAAAGCTTCCTATACTTGATGATGAGGCTGCAGCTTCAACAACTTTCTCCTTCCCTATGTTCTTTTTTTCACGACACTTCCTTTGACGTTCGCGATCAGTATTCCGATTGTGAGCAAGCATTTCTTCACTCAATGACTCTTTTGCAGCCAGCCGCCGTTTTTTATTTCTTTCTCTTTCTTTTTTCAAATGAGCTTTGTATTTTACTGGATCTTCCTTCAATCTCTTCCGATATCTTTGCATCTTGCTTTGGGAATCCATGGTTTGTTAAGCTATAGTTAGTAAGAAAAAGTTGAACACCATTTTCAATAAGGTAACGGTCGTGGCATTCTCAATAAATTAAAAAAAAATTGAAATGACTTCCGAGCGCTTATTTTGCTACATGAAACTCTTTAACTTACTTACCTTGTCACCCTTAGCAACTGTGTTTTTTTATAGCTTTAACAGTTTTCACAAAATTTAAACTTTTTTTATTTGCGTGGTCACGGTCGTGACACAAATTAGTGATTTTGAAAAATTTCTCAAAATTATAATTTGAAAGCTACACGTGCAAATTTTCTGCTGAACGTAGACAAAAGTAACAACTGTCAGCTGGTAATTGTTTTGATTGCTAACTACCGTTATAAAAGTGTTGTCAAGTGATTTAAAAAAAGACTCAGTATAAAGGGGGAAAAAGTGTATGATGCACCAAGTTAAAGTAGATTTTTTTACAAAAAAAAAAAAAAAATCATACACCCCAGGATGTAATGTGTACGTATATTTTCTATAACAAAAGAGCTAAAATGGGTCAAAGTTGATAATTTTATTTTTTGCTTGCAAGGGGTCAACTTTCGTGGAATCACCCATATACTCATAGAATTCGATACGAAAGGCAGAATATTCCAGACACACCATTGAAATAAAATTCTATTGCGAATTAAATGTTTTAAATATAATTTGTTTTAGCTCAGATATAAGCCAGTGTGTAATGTACTAAAAATACAAACAAACTTATGATATAATACTGCATTATTATTATTAATCAGATAGGGAAATTTCGGCAAAACTAAGTTGAGTCACAATAAAAATGCAGGGCAAGAATTTAAAAGAAGTCTTGTATTCTATTTGCTGGCAAAAATTTGTTAAATAGATAATGTTTCCTTGTCAAAAGCATCCACCTTCATAAGTGGTAAAAGTGAACAAGAACGCTGATGAGACGGTGTAGCGGCCTGTAGAAATCAGTACTACTGATCCGTTTTGCTAATCTGATTTGAATATTCCGACACTCCACTCTTAATAAAAATAATTTGAATTTACATTAATTCAAAAATATTGAACTAGAAAGCCAAAATAATAAAAATTTGCATTTATTTTGTCTAGATTTCGATATGTAGTTGTAAAAGTTATGAGGCTAACAAGGCTTTTCATGCCCAAGGTAGACAGATTTGACACCCTGTAGCTCACCGTGTTTTTCAGCTGGGTGGCCCATGTTTCATTACTCTTAAAGCTTAGGTCCTCCTCTATGATTTTTACATATCTCGTTTTATAATCGGACTGCAAATTTCAAAGATACAGATTTATTACCCTTTTTTCCAATTGGAACCACTGAAGAAAATCGTAATTTATTTTTTTACATGGTATATAGTACATAAATTCGAATATAACTGCAAAATTTCATTCGAAAATATCAATAATCAACGATTTTATAGCATTAAGAAAAAATTTAATATGCACAAGACACCACATAACAAAATTTTTCATCTTGTGTTGCAAACAGCCTTTCCAAAGTTTTAAATTTTTTTAATCTGAATACACTATTTAAAACTACACATAATTTTGTAAATTTCGATATGTGATATGTCTAACTTTCTATTTTATACGTGTAAAATTTATGGACTTATAAGTACCCAGCAAAAAATTTTTTCATTTTTGTAATCGGTAGTACTTTATGAATGGGTTACTAAGTACTGAGTGGTAGTTTTTTATCTTATTACTATGCTTCAAACTAGAACTACTTCTTAGTTTTTAATAATATTAGTACGTATTTTTCTCATTATCTGAAAGTACTTACAATTTGTTTATATGTATTAGTAAAATAAGTAGACAACCACTTTTTAAGTCAACATGTGCTTGTATATGAAAACTAATAGTTGTCGCTTAAACAATAGCTGAGTGGTTAAAGTACTTGTCTTCATATCTGAACGAGCACAGGTTCGTATCCCAGCTGGTTCAAAAAATAAAAATAAAAAATAAAATAAAACTGAAAAAATATAAATAAAACACAGTGTGTATAATTTTTTTAATTTTAGTTTTTTTATTTGACTACTTATTTTTTAGCTTCAAGTAAGCCAAATAAAAACTAGTTAATTGCTGTGACAATGTAAATAAATTTGTAAGGGGTACCCCTTATTTTTTGGACTTCTCAAATAAAAATAAATAGTTATCGAGTCAAATTGTAAGATACGACTTACGAATTTAAGCCTGCTGCCGCCCTAGGCACTCTTCGATATGCCGCCCTTTTTGATTATATAAAGTGATTATCAAAAAAAATTTTTGAAGTTTTTATTATCTCTCCAATTTTTCTCAAAGAATTTGTTTTTGCTTTTCATGTTTAACCTCGATATTGATGGGAAGTAGACCTGGAATAATGTCTTGAGTTTATTTTCTTCTTTTCAGGAATTCATTTTGTACTTTCATCACAGGAGCTACAGTAGTTTCCTAATCATTGGAATATACAAAACTGTCCCAAAATTTACTGTACTGAACAGAATTAAGTAAGCAAATCTAAATATTTGCTTGGCTTTATTATTTGAACAAAAAATTAATCTAAGAAGTTCTCGTATGCTTTTTAGTTTAAAAAAATTTGGTTCAAAAACTTAGAAAAATTTTAAAATAACGCGGGTGAGATGGTGTAGATGCCGTCGAAATTAACAGTACTGATAGGTTCTGCTATATATATTAATGTAATTTGTTGTCGGTAAAATTACCTTCTAATGTAGAACATGGTTATAATAGTTTCAAATGGTTTGCCTTTTATTATAAGCTCTTAACTTAACACCATAATAATTTTTTTTCTCATTATTTTATTTTAATTTTCCAAGTTTAACATTGTGCTAATAAAAGGAGAGTGGTTAAATCAAAAAAATTAAACACGCAGTCAAGTGCAGAAAGTGTAAGCTTTTAATTGATAAAAATAAACCTTTAAATATCGCAAATTAAAAAATTTTAATTTTTGCACAAAGGCCTCCAAGTGAAATCACCAAAAGGCGGGGAAAACATTTCACCCAACCTATCCTCTGCTAATACAATTCGCACAATCACTTTAATTTTTGATGTAACGGCTTACATGGAGAACCACAACTATTAGAATTGTATCAGAATTAAATAATAAATCCTGTGCAACAAAATTAGTGTTGCCCAGTGTATTCTATAAATTTTTTTATGATTTTAAAGTTTAGTCACACTAAATTAAGATAAAGTGGAAAAAACGGGATTAATAACGTAAAAACAGTTTGGGTTAAGTTAATTCATTAAATATGTAATTATAATTATAATTTAATATCAAAATTATGCCATTTTTCCCACTTTAACGTAACAAATCGTAACGGTTTCTTAACTCCCCTTCATGCCAAACCCATTTCATCATTTTTAAAAAGCCACAAAGAAGGTTTCCCTTAGAAGCTTAGATAAAATCCTTAAATATGGCGTATAACTTTCAACTTAAATTATAAACTTTATTTTCTTTCGAATTACATTTTTTTCCTTTGCTAAGTAAATATATATTAGACAACGTCTGTTTTGACTCCCTAAATTTTAATATTCATAAAGCATCACCATCTGCAATAAAATCCAAACACCCACTCATCTTCAAATTTTAACCAAAAATTCTGTAATAATGATTCGTCAGCGTTGTCTCAAGTATATGAGTCAACAAGTAAAATCATTTCCACTGCCATCTTTTCGATCATTTATTCACTCATTCATTATTTCAGACAGACAGTTGGTTAGTAGTTCGTGTGTATCTGAAGTAAAATTCAGCAATTAAAATTGAGTATCGAGTGTGTTTGCAAATGTAACAAAAACTATTTTTATACTTTCAATATAATGTAAGATAAGAAAATCGATAACACTTTTCGTACACTTGACAACAGTTAAAAGGGGCAGTTTACGTTTGTCATTCAGTTTGCATCATCTACAATATTCATTTGCGACTTCTTGAAGTATGTAGATTCTACCTAAAATCAGGTTACACGTTTTTTCCTAATGCTCACCCGACTAGGGTGAGCAAATTATCGAAGATTTTCATAATGCCGATCACGATTAAAACATATGCGATTAGTGGCGATTGTCGGTTAATCGCCATTAAGCAAAAATATATATTTCATTAAAACAAAAATATATTCCGCAAATCAAAAGCAATGATTCTTAACGTGCGATTATCAAAAGCAATACTATGGGAAATCTCTCTTGATAGGAAACAATACCCTGCAAAAATTATTGGTCTACATGGTCCATTTTAGCTTATATGGACTAGTTACAACATGGTCCTATGTAATGCAGCTATGGACCACTTTCAAACAACCCTGCAAAAATTATTGCTCTACATAACTGCGAAAATCGCGACTAGTCCATACATGCGTGTAAGGACCACTCCATAATGGACCAGGACTAGTCCCAAACTACCCCAAACGTATGCATTAGACGTAGTCCATTTAACATTGCGATGTCCTAGGACTGGACCACGTGATCCAGCTTTGCATTACATCGGACTAACCCAAAAACTAGACCATGTAACTACTCCATGGAGCACCTACAGGGGCTAGTTTTGAAACTACTCTGCGTCACTACTCCATGGTTCACAAACAGAAAACTAGTTTTCATTTTCACTTTGTACTTTACGTAAATTTCCGATTAAAATATGTATGAATCCAGAAGATTATTAAGCGAAAATCTTGATAAGTTACTGTTTCTCAACAAAAATATGTAAATAAAAATACAAATGAGTAATTCCATTTAGCCGAGTTTGACCACTTTACGCATATTTTTTGTTATAAATAAGGAATATAAAATTTTTTACTTAAAATAGGTTGCGACTCGCAAGGCCATTAAGCTTAAAGTCATTGAATAACGGATAGATACTGAAAGAACACGATTCCTTAGTTTTAAAGAATTATGAATTTCAGCATAAATTCTGTAAAATGTTTACTATAACGTACACAATAATTTTGTATAGCTGTCTGTTCAAAGTGTTTTAGATGTGTTACGAATTAACTGTTTGACAAAAAATCAGTTTTCTTAACAAAAAAACTATTTTTTAAATACGAAAATTTAAAAAATTTTAAGAAAAAAAACTTTTTATTGATTTCATTAATATAAATAATATAAAAATAAATCATAAGAAAATAATAACACATTAAATTATTTGCTATCAATTCTATTATAGACAGCAGAATACTCTAGCTGAGTATTTTTAAATTCAATAAAAATCGAAAAAAATTTATATTCTTGTTTTACTCTCAGTATTTGACGTTTTAATAAAAGAGAGGCAGATTTGTTAATTATAAAATAACAAATTTAATAAAAAATTTCAGGAATATTCAACAATTATTTTTCAAAAGAAGTCACGACCAAGAGGGAGAAAGTGAATGTGAGGCTGCTGTGCCTACAACTGAAGGCGTTTCTGGCGAAAATTTTAATTTATCAAATATCGATGATCTTGATAATAATATTTCGCCTGTTATGAACAACACTCTTGACTTAACTGAAGATGTTATTGTACCTCAAGATTCCACTTCAGTTCGATCCAGTAGTAGGGAAAGACGATTACCTAGAAAACTACTAGATTATATAACTGGACTAGGTGCTAGTGTTTCAAATAAAATTATCCCGGAAACTTATAATACCATTAAGTCTCTTGGAGATGCTGATAAGTGGTTTAAGGCAATTAATGATGAGCTGAAATCGATGGACAAAAATAAAGTTTGGCAACTCGTACAAGTCCCTAAGAATACAAAACTTATAAAAACAAAGTGGGTATTTTGTATCAAAGAGGATGAAAATGGTAATGAAACAAAATATAAAGCTCGGCTTGTTGCTAAGGGATTTCAACAAAGACATGGTGTTGATTTCTTCGAAACTTATGCTCCTGTTGCAAAGTTGACGACTATTCGTGTGGTTTTAGCGGTTGGTTTACATCGTCAATATATATTTCATCAACTTGATGTAAAGACAGCATTTTTACATGGTGATCTTAAGGAGAATGTCTATATGGCGATTCCAGAGGGAGTTGAAGCGCCCGATAGGATGGTTTGCAAACAGAATAAATCCTTATATGGCCTTAAGTAAGCACCAAGATGTTGGAACATTAAATTTAATGATTTTCTGATTTCGCTGGGATTCAAAAGATCAAGGCATGATTACTGCCTTTACACGAAATTATCTACAGAGCATGAGGATGATCTAATTGTTGTAATGTACGTTGATGATCTACTTGTTGCTGGAAACAAGTTAATTAGTATTGAGAAGTTAAAGAAAGATTTAGCAAGACGTTTTGATATGTCAGATTGTGGTAGTCTAAAATTTTTCCTTAGAGTGAAAATTCAACATTGTCACAACGAACTCTTAATATCGCAGGAGTCTTCCATAGAGAAATTGTTAAAAAGGTTTGGTATGGTTGAATGTAATGCTGTCAAGAGCCCAATGGAAAAAGCGTTACAATTAAAATATGAACCAGAGTCTAAAAGCTGTCATCCTTATCGAGAGTTACTTGGCAGTTTAATGTATTTGATGTTATGCTCGAGACCTGATATATGTTACCCTGTCGGTTATATGGGAAGGTACCAACAAAATCCATGTGAAACCCATTGGCAGCACTTAAAACGAATTGAAAGATATTTAAAAGGAACAGTCATTTAAACTTACGTTTAAAGTTTCAGATGAAAAATCTATTGTTGGATATGTTGATGCAGACTGGGCGTCAGATGAGACTGATCGAAAAGCTGTAAGTGGATATGTTTTTAAAATTTTTGATTGTACTGTTTCCTGATGTAGCAAGAAACAACCAACTGTAGCTGAATATATTGTATTGAGTTTAGCTACTACTGAAGCCATTTGGTTGGAAAGGCCTACTTAACGTCTTAAATGTTATACCTGAAAATAAGGCTGTTATTACTTATGAATATAATCGTGGCTGTATTGGAATGGCAACAAATCTGGAAAGTAAACGTGCAAGACATATTGATTTGATATATATTTCATATTTGCATCATTAGTAAACACTAAAGTCATTTTAAACTTTAAATTCATAGTGCTTATGTATTAAATTAGACCTGTACGCAAATTGAAACAGTTTAAATTAATCTTAGTTTAGAAAAAATTCATTGGTGAAGGGGTTTGACATAAAATCTTTGATTGAAAAAGACTAAAATTTTTAATCATAATCGGGCGATTAATGCCATCGATTGCGATTACGATTAAAAGGTGCGATTAATTGCGATTATGATCGCTGTGCAAACCGTAGTGCCAAACGTATCTAAACTCATTGCGAAAATTATTCTGAATCCCGTAAAGGATCACCTTGAGGAAACCATAAGCTCAGCTCAGGCCAGTTTTCGGAGTAGCTATTCCTGTGCAGATCATATAAACACCATCCGACTGATTATTGCACAGAGCATTGAATACAACTCAAACTTGGATCTTACATTCATTGATTTTAAAAAAGCGTTTAACAGTATAAACCGTGATTGTGATATAAAGAGCAAAAAATTTTTCAATTATATACATATAATAAAGACATGAGGTTAATGCATCTAGGATGAGCAGAAAGAAGCTCATATCTCGAGACCTACCCATCATGTAATACCGAAGCAGGTTGGTAAGGGAGAGTATCGAAATATCTTACAAACCTGCTTCCGATAGACGGATATTTTTACTGGGATGGGTGCCATTCTGTAAAATTTAAGTTGTAGTGGCCTAAAAATAAATACAGTAAAACCAAACGAATGACCATAAAAGACAACATCTCGCCATCTATTTCAGTAGATGAACAAACTACGCTATGGAAAATCGATTTTGTAATATCGACAGCATGGTGTCAGCCGACGTACATAGTGGAGGACCTAAGTTTTAAGAATTTTGAAATTTGGACCTCCCTGTTAAAACAGACATTGAGCTTCAGGTTGTCAAAATTGTCTACCTCGGGTAGTTGTCTGTATGTGGCAAAACTACAACATAATCCTCCATACTAAACTACAACTATTTTAATCCAACGTTAAGTCTGTTTTACTCTATGGATGTTCTACATGGAAGGTTACCACTACCGTTACCGTTATCAGACGCTTGCAAACCTTCGGAAATCGTTGCCGAAGACTAATCATGCGAATTTTTTGGCCACTGATAATATCAAATGTGGAATTGTTACGCAGAACTGGCCAGTTAAAAGTAGCAATTGAAATGCGTAAACATCAATGGCAATGGGTTGGTCATTTACTTCGCCACGAGGATGACATTTCCAAGTTGCACAGAAGCTGAAATGAAATCTTTAAATCTAACCTGAAACGAATGAGAATTATAGCCCTGAATCGAGTACGGTGGAGAACCGCTATTGTTGGCGTTGAAACACATCAGAAAGAAATCAAATGTAGGGAAATATTTCGAATAATTTACAAGCAACGTGTTGGAGTAATCCATCAGAGATACCTTTTAAGCATATAAGTACATATTTTTATATTAAGGTGAAGGGTATGTAAGATTCGGTAAAGCTGATTAGAGTCCTTTTTTTCTTTAGTCATAATAAACAGAAGCCCCTGTCACCTGTTGATGATTTAACAAAATCCTAAAAATAATAAAAACACTAGAAGAAACAAACAACTAAACAACAATGAAACTTTCGAAGGTATGTTTGGCTTATGAGATTATAAAACAAGTGAAAGCGTTTTATTTTAGTCAGCTTGTGTAAATTGTTTTTGCCCATGCCTTTCTAACCTTGATTTGTGTTTCTTTGTAGTCTTATAATGTGAATAACATTCATTGATAATATATGTAATGTTCATATAGCACTCAAAATTAATACATTTTGCTTACACAAAAATAGATTTTTAATGAGAATTATAAAGGTGCTGCACTGTGCAATGAGGGCAACCGAAAATGAAAGTCATCTATATTTCATATAAAAATAACAATTTTGATTAACATTAAAAGTTATTAAAATCATAATTTCTCTTTAACTTATGAAACTCTAATAGGGGATTTAGACGCTGAGTTTTTTACATGTTTGTTCAGTCTTTAGTTTTTAGTTTACAGGTGAAGGGTGTAGAAAGGCAAACGGGGTAGGAAAAAAATCTTGATTTGTGTTTTCATGTTTGTTTTTGACATTTATTTTTAAGCTAATTTGTATTTTTAACCCCCGACTAAAAAAGGGGTGTTATAAGTTAGTAGTGTGTGTCTGTGTATCTGTGTGGATGTACGAACCCTCGTACAGACCAAACGGCTGGACCGATTTTGATTTAGTTTTTTCTGTTTAAAAGGTGACTTGATCGAGAGTGTTCCTAGCTATGTTTGAATAAAATTGGTCCGTTTAGAAGATATCACATCTTTTCTAGATATATCCTGTTGAATCTGTATGTCTTTGACACTGCAGCTCCCAAACGTGTAGATCAATTTTAATTTAGTAAATTTTGTTTGAAAGGTGACTGGATCGAGAGTGTTCTTAAACTTTTGATAAAGCGTCAATTGCATGGGGGGTTTTTAAAATTTTGAATTTTTGTTATTATTTTTTTCATATTAAAAGTTAGAATTTATTTCAGTTCAAAGAAAATTTAACATTTAAATTTAAAAAAAAAACAAGGTAGAAAATCATTTATCATTTCACATTTATCTCTAAATACAAATATAATTTAATTGAAAAATTAAATTAAAGCCGAACTCAAGCCAAAATAATAAAAATTTCTTTGAATATAAGCCCATACAGTTCGACTAAACTCATAATTTAATTGGTAGAAAATCATTGCATAAATGTTTGTGATTTTCAGTAGCAACTTTAAAAGGAAATTAAAAAAAAGTCTTGTCTGAAAACTCAGCGTCTAAGTCCCCTATAAGAAATTTAAATACCTTTAAATTATGATACTCCGGAAGTGCGCGTATTATTATATATTCATCGTGTTTAAGTGATGCACAGGGGTTTGTGGCAAAAAAAATGGAAGGACTTGTGGTGCTGGCTCCTTCGAGAGAGGCTCCAGGGGTTCCCAACATTGGTAACCTCGGGTATGTCAAACTTTAAAAAATCGCCAAAACTACATTTCTTGTCCGATTTCCAAACCCTTTCCTATTTGGAATCTGCTATCAAAGGCCTGCATTTGCCTCACTTACGGTTTGAATTTCTCTCCGATAGTTCAAAATATTCTGGTATTTTTTAAACTGTGAAGTTGTCTTAAGTCGCAAAATTATACCAAAAATTGTATAATAATCTGCACAATTCAAGAAAAATTTTGTGATTTACCGAATCAATTTGTCTTAATGCAGTGAGAGATGGCAGCAGTTTCAATTTTACACTTGAAAAAAAGTTGATTTCTTGTAAATTTTTTGTCAAAAAGTTGATATAAGTATTTTGATTTAGATAGAGGACAAAAAAACCAAGCTAACAAGCTAAAAAGCTAAGCTCTATCTATAATAGTTCGCCCACAGTAACCCCTAGAATATGATCATTTTTAAAAATATTTTTCATGTTTGCATGAGTGGTACAAAAATTTCAAAGCAGCGATCTTAACTTCTCAGCCAGAATTTTAAAGCTATATTTCATAGCAACTTTCCATATGTGGCGATAATGGCCCTCGCGACTAGTATAGTGAGGAGAGGTAAAATACCGAAAAAAGTCAGATTTTCATATGACTTTTTGTTATTCCTAAAACAAACTTACTTCGAATTGTATATGGTCCAAGCTTCTTACTATTTTTTATTAGTAACTATACCATCTTAAAACGCTGAAAATTTCATAGCGGTATCTCAAGTAGTTTTTAAGATATTGCGGGTCCAAGATTAAAAAAATTAACGAAAAACCTTAAATTTTACTAAATTTTTGATATTTTTCCTTAAGTTACCACAAATTTTACGAAACAAATTAGAAAATCTTAGTCTACAGGTCTCTACCTTTAAAATTATATAAAATGTTCCTAACAAAAGTCTAATACGTTGTTTGTTATCACGCAAAGAAAATGAAGACCACAAGACCAAATTCATATTTTTACACTATTTTCAATACCGGACGGAAAACACCTCAGCTATAACCACGTAAAATTTCATGTCACTGGCTTCAACAGTTACGAAGATACTGAGTTATTTCCATTTTTTTTTGTCACAAGCCACTGTGTGATGGAAGTGATACAAAGCTTTGATATTTAGCAGAGCTGTGAAAGATTGCAATCAATTTAATTGCAATCACATGATTTAATGATTGCTAATGATTGCTAATTTTTTTATTGCAATCAAAATCGTAAATTTGATTTCATGATTTCATTTTGAAATCATGAAATCAATTCAATTAAAATAATTGCAATCAAATTTGTTTGCAATCAAATCCAGTGATTGCAATCAAAATTAAATCAGAATCAAAATCATTGCTCTTTTCAAATGTTACTCCGTCTTCTAGAAATAAAACTTATTCTGATAATTAAAAAAATCATGAAATGGCAATTAAATTGATTGCATTCAATGATTAAAAAAAAAGTATTTCAAAATGATTGCAATCACAAAAGATTTCAATTTTTCCAAGATTTCATTTTGAAATCTGAAATCATTTTGAAATCAAAAAATGAAATCAATTTGATAGAAATCACTTTGTTTGCAATCACAATTGATTGTAATTTTTTACAGCTGTAATATTTAGTAAAAAAAAAGATGCACCTGCGAGAACGTAACATCAATTTTACTGTATAGAACTAAGTCACCAATAAGCTGCACTCATAGAAAAATTGCAAAACTGATGACGCACTGTAATCAAAAATCTGCCATAATGGTATGACAAATATCACCAATAAAACGAAAACAGACCGCAATCTGATGACAAGCGTCATGATATAATTTTAACATAGTTTAAGTGTCATCTATGCTATGGCTGGAATGACATCAATACGATACCAGTTATTATATATTATTAAAGTGAAAAGTATTTATAAAATAAAAAAGTTATCAATGTTATAACGTTTGTAATTTGTATTTAATAAAAATTTTAATATTTTATTTTTTTATTTTTGTATTTAAACGCATTTAAAAAGTTAAAAAACATGACACTGCATTGAACCAATAATGCACAGACCAAACATTGAAGCAAAAGAAAGTATGACACCTTTTCATCATATTGATTACACTTAATCATCATATGTATGTCGCATTAATGAAGTTTATGTTGACCTTGTGCTGCCAATGTTGGCATCACAATGATGAAAAGTATCATGGGGTCAAAAACGAAGATACTTGACTTAGCATTGATTTCAAATTATATCAGCGTTATGATGGTTTTTCTATCAGTTACATTATGTTGATGATATTTTTCCATTAAATTGATTCAAATTCGTCATTTCCCTGATGACGGTGTGTCATTACATTGATGATAGATTTGTCATCATTGGCACTGATAACCAGCTAGTGTAAACGTTGACATCACAACGATGAAAAGTGACATGCGGTCCAAAACGAAGACATTTGATTTCACAAAGAGTTGGTAGAAGCTTCATATCAGACTGATACATGGATACATATAGTACATACCAGGCCAAAGGACAATCTGTTGAGTTGTCCGCCACAAATTTTGTCTTGAAGGGAACCAACATCTCGACCGTTTTCTGACTTTACTCACTGCACTTAGTAACTGGGTACGAAACATGTAAAACTCCCTGCGAAGGGTTGATATTGGCGTATTCTTTTGATATTTTAATTGTAAATATTGCGTTCTGAGCAATAAAGTCAATGCCATTACAGAAATTGCTAAAAATATAATTTTATACAAACGAATTTCGATTACACTCAGAAAGAAGCCTTGATTAAATCGGACGTCTAAAAATTCGTTCAGTATTTTGTGGAATAACCCATAATCAATATAGTGAATGGAGTCGTCAGAATAGTCGAAGCATCCAAAACTATATGCTTGCTTTAACCGAAAATATGTGCAGTTATGAGTGATATAAGTCTTAACGGTCTAATTTTTAAAAAATATTTTATGTTTATTAAGAGCTTATTTGACAACTTTCTATAAAATAGTTGTCACATAAACCTTTCATAAACATAATATATTTTTTATTAATATGACTATTTCGAATGTATTTGCTTGTGAATCCAAATTGATTATGAAGCTAGGGCTCGTAACATTATATTAAGAAAGAATTGGGCATGATTAATATTCAAAGGAACAAGGGAAAAATTAACATCAACTTAATTTTTCAACATATACAGCAGAACAGAGTAGCGCCACTTTCCGCAGCCGCTACACTTGCATCGTCTGTGCTCACGTGTATTTTGCTTATCACCACTTGTCAGATGGCCCTGCTGAATGTGATTTCAATTGTATACATACAATATACATACAACTTTTTCGAAAAAATTGAATACGAGAATTAAATCACTTGCAAGTTGATATTAAACTGCACTTTCCCAGTGCGGCCATTGTTTTATTTTTCTTCATTCCCATTTTTCTGAATATTTTTTTTTATTCTACTTAACACAAACTTTTTTGGTTTGATTTTAATCTTAAGTATATATCGGCATAGAAAATGCAACAAGCCCTAACTAACATTTTGAAAGTCTTACAGGAGAAGCATAAAACTTGTTTAAACAAAAAATATATTGTCAATTAGTACAAAATCTTGGGCCCTCACACGAAGGGCTCCGTACGAATACATATCCCTTTTCGTTTTTGCCCCTTTTTCCTTTTGGCGGTTTTTTCGTTGTGCTTTTTTGTTTTTATTTTTTTAAAGTATTTTTCGTTGTTTTTTGCGATTTTTCATGTTTTCTGGCTATTTTTCGTTTTTTGCAATTTTTTTTCTTTTCCAATTTTTTGCCGTTTTTTAACGTTTTTCACTTTTTGATGATATTTTTAGTTTCAGCGATTTATTTTAGTTGTGGCGATTTTTTCAGTTTCGGCGCTTTTTTCGGTTTTGGGGATGTTTTTCGGTTTTTGGTGATTTTTTTTAGTTTTAGCAATTTAGTTTGGTTGACACTTTTTTTCGTGCTGGTGATTTTTTTCGTTTTTTTTTTTGTGGCGATTTTTGGCTTTTTGATTTTTTTGTTTTCTTCCGATTTTTTTTAGTTTTGGCGTTTTTATTTTTTTTTATTTTGGTTTTTTTTTTAATGTTTTTTCGCTTTCTGACGATATTTTTAGTTTCAGCGATTTATTTTGGCGCTTTTTTTCAGTTTTAGCCCTTTTTTCGGCATTGTGATTTTTTTTTTTTGTTTCATGTGATTTTTTTAGTTTTAGCGATTTTTGTTTTTGTTTTGACACTTTTTTTCGTTTTGGCGTTTTTTTTTTTGGTTTTTGGCGATTTTTTTTAGTTTTGGCGCCTTTTTTTTTGGTTTTTGCACTTTTTTCGTTTTGCCGATTTTTTCGATAAACTTCATTTTTTAACGTGAAAGCGATTTTTTTTCTTTTTGTAAAGTTACAAAAAAATCATAAAATTTGTATTTAGGACGGTCCGAGAGGGATAGGTCTCAAAGGAAAAAATTTTCCTCTCGAAAAAATAATGAGGGCTGGTCATATATATTAACCCTCTCCGACCCTCCCTAAGATAGGAAAAATTGACTTGGTGGGTTAGGACTTGCTCCCTTCTGTAGCACAAAAACCTGACATGACCCGAAGAAAATAACTTCAGATTCAGCGACCTCGAAAACATAAAAAACCGTCATGAAACCCTACGAGATTTTTAATTTTTTGAAAATTGTTGTACAGTGTAATCAGTTTGGATTCATAATATATTCTTTATATATAAGGCAGTAAGGGACTAGAAATTATTGCTCATATTGGCATGACAATTCAGATAAAAAACTTTCACACCTCCGAAAACAACAAAAACAACTCTAATTTAAAGGCCTGTACCACAAATTTTATTATGGAGGCTACCGACCGCATAAAGAAGTAATAAAAGTATACAGTAAGGTATCCAACTATAGTACATAATAGGCTGGAACAAAAAAGTTTTATTGCTTACCCTACGTCTTCACGAGCCATCGACTTGAACATGACATCAACATGACGCCGGCAGAGCAACTGTAAAAAATTCATCAAATATGTGGTTTGGTGACACCACCTGAGATTCGAAAATTTTCAATCTAATTGAATTATTTCAGAAGTCATGACAGACACGAATGTGTTATAAATTCCACACGAAAAAAGTTGTGGTCATATTCAGCCATGTCACAGAATACCATTCCGATCGGAAGTAGTTTCAGTTCCGTAAGTTGGTTCTTCAGAAGACGAAAATTTTCTTCGTAATCAAACCACTTTTAAATTTCAAATTGGAATTGAAAAACACTTTTTTACAGACTTCATATGCAGTAAATATTAAAAAACTTGCATACTTTTAGGAGCGTCAAATAAAAATAAAGGGAATCTAAAACACCAAAAATGTACTTTTTTGGAATGACAACTACGGAATCAAAATCAATCCGAATGGAATCTGTGACACTTCTGATTATTTCGCATGAAGACTTAAAATGTTGATTACATATATAATGAAAGATATAATGCATTATTTTAAAAAGTGAAACAATGCATTCCTTTGAAAGCTAGAAGGTAATTTGATCAGACACAAAAAATACACATTCATTACCACGTATATTAACCACATCTAAGGAAGAAGGAATCTATTGTTTCTGCTCGTAACAATTGTTCGTGTTTTATTCGTATTGGTTTTTAAACATTTCGTTATTTCTCTTTGCTATCATGACGCCTATAAACTTTGCAATTTTCGAGTAAACACAATGAATATGTGAATGAATATGTATGTCTACATATATATTTTAAACGGAATTAATAAAGTACATATTTATATATACATACTTACATAGATGAATGTATGGTTATATAAGTATATGTAATTTATTTCTTCAAACATTTAACTTTTAAAAATATATGGGACAAAGAATTATATTACGTATTAAATAGAATGAATTATAGAACTCATTCGCCGGACACTTTAAAATAATTCATTACTTTCCTAGGACATGTTCTGTGTTAACAATAATGAATTCTGGAATGAAAAATTATATATGTTGTGCATTACCTTCTCGTTTATTATTCATTACCTTTTCCCGCTGGGTAAGATCAAATGAAATCAGTTAACCACACATTTTTGAGTACTACAAGTGTTCTGATCAAGGAAACTGTAATCATTTTGAAATAAAATATTTTATTTTTGTTACTAAGTAGCACATGTGCATACGATAAATATTTACGTAATAAAAATTTGAAAGTTAACTTTTTACACGCATAGCGTATCGTAATTGCATTTTCCATGCAAAATGTTACTTCAAAACGAAAGTAGAGTTGTACAATTGTAGTTATAACTAAAATTTTTTGTTGCTAAAATAAAATTTTTATATGTGACAATTAAGTTATGAGTTTAGTCGAACTGTATGGGTTTATATCCAAAGAAATTTTAATTATTTTGGCTTGAGTTCGGTTTTAATTTAATTTTTCAATTAAATAATATTTTTATTTTATTTATTATCAGAGTTCTTTACCGCTTAGACCACTCGACCGAAGGCGTGCGTTTGCAGTCAAGTTATATGTGTTTATTGAAGAACTGGGCCTACAGTATTTTCAATTGCAAATGTGCTCTTCAAACCTAAAGTTCAAACAAGTTTTAATACCCGACACCACCTTAGGTATAAGGGCATTTTGCTTAGCAGTCATATATATAATAATTGGTTATTATGAGGGAAACCGCAAATATGTGGATGTATGATTTTTTGTGTGTAGACAGTTCGTTATTATAATTATACGTTTCAGAAAATGTTCAGGATTTTTTCATGGATTCGTTAATACCAGTGCTGCCATTTTGACGCTTTCGGGTATTTTATGACGGTTTTTTGGTCTTGTTACTCTTTTATTTTTTCCGATTGCCCTTTTTAAAAAAGGGTATTTTTGACGCTTTTTCCATTTTTTGCGGCGCTTTTTGTGATTTTTTTTTTTCAATTTAAGTATTTTTTTTACTCAAATGCTGAAGTCGAAGGAACATTTAGCTGAATGAATTTTTAGAAATCGGCTTTCTTTTAACTCATTCAAACATTATTGCATATTAAATAAGGTATGAAACAAGAAAAAGATTGTTGTTGAAATTTCAAATTGCCTTTAAGTATTTGCCCAAAAATTAATTCAAATCAAACTTATAAAAGATATGAACACATATTTCATTAAAACTGCTTTGCGGCTTTATATATATTTGAAAAAGAAATTCTTTTTCTATAAAGCGATATACATATATGTGTGTAGAAATAAAATATATTTACTTTATTTTCTAATGAATTGTTACTTTTAGCCCACGTCAAAAAAGAGTGGTGCTATAAGTTTTTAGTGTGTGCCCGTGTATCTGTGCCTGTCTGCGCCATCTGACAGCCCAAACGGATGAACCGATTTTGATTTATTATTTTTTTGCTTGAAATGTCACTTGATCGAGAGTGTTCTTAAGGGTCCTATATACTACACCTGTATGCACGCCTAATCAAGTGTTGGCGTCAGTGGTTCGGTCGTGTATGGGCATTTGGTGCGATTCAGTATGCATATATGGTATATGTTTCGAGCACCATTCAACATCACTTGCTTGTGCCAGTGTGCTGGAGTAGTGTATGCTCTGCTTTAGTTATGTTTGAAGAACATACATATTTTCTTGAATCTGTGTGTCTGTGACCCAAAGGTATGGATCGTTTTTTTTTTTTTTTTTTTTTTGAAAGGTGACTCAGTCTAAAATCTTCCAACCTATGTTTGAAGAAAAATTTTCCAGCCGTTTTAAAGTTATGATTAATTTTCTTCGGGGCTTAAAAATGGTTTAATTTCAAATCTATTTCCAAAAGAATAGTTGAAGTATACTGATGGTTTGCTAATGCATCAATGAAATGGAGGCATATAGACATGGTAAACCCACAACAAATGAAAGTTTTATAAATTAAATAAATTGATAATGAAATAGATAATTTATTATCATAAATTTTACCCTTTTTCAATGTGTCATTTGTGAAGCAAAACAGCACATTTTAAAATTGTTTGTTATAATTTTCAATTTTTTCTCTTGACGCTTTTTACCCTTTTTTCTTAATTTGTTTACCCTTTTTACCCGTTTTTACTACACACTTGGCGCTTTTCTTCATTTCTAAAATGGCAACAGTTGTTAATACATACTTTTTCACATTTTATGCCTTACAGACTTCATACTTTTAAGAGCATATTTTTATAATTTTGGAAGCATATTGTCTAAATATTAATGGATCCTCTCAATAGAATTCCAACTTTCATTCAAAAAACTGTTCATTGGAATATATATTTTGTGCTTACCATTAAAATTGTAATTCTTTTGAAGTTTTCTAAAATTTTAAGGAATAAAGTAAAAACACACAACTTCCAATATCCTGGCAATATCAGTAAGGTATTCTGAAACTCGCATCAGTGAAATTACACTCAAAAGAAAGATATTTTTGTGTAGATTAATAAGCCATATATTATTTTATGATTTTGAAGAATACAAGAAATTCTGTAATTTATAAAAATATATGTTGCTAAAGAGAATAACAGCTAAAATCGAGTTAGGACACAGTGATTTATCATTATCAGGGCTCGGCCTTTCATGCAATTAAAAACTTATTTTAAACGCATACAAATGCACCTAAAAATGAAAAATATGTGAAGAAATATGCATTAAATATGCACGAACAAAGTACCAAAACTAAAATAATATGAAAATATTTGCTTTAACTTTTTATTATTATTAGAGAAAAAAACATAAAACAACCATAATTGGGTATATTATTTAATCCAACCGAACTTTAGTTGAGTTGTCAGTCAGCAACTGAAAATTTATGGTATCAAGAAAGGCACTAAATAGCGACTGAAGTTTATAGCTTTCAGTTGCCAGTTGCCATCAGTAGTATCATTTTCAGCAACTGACAACCAAACTGGGACTCAAAAATTGAGAAATATGCATTTATAACTCCAAAAATATACATTTATTCCAAAATATACAACTACAAATCGATGCCAAACTGCTTAAAGTTTTATGATTCGCATAGATAATAGTCAACACATCTTTATCTATCACCACAAAAAACATGCATTTGCATGATCATTATACTTTTGTTTATTTCTCATAAGCTAACTGTTGTTCCATTATAAATTAAATTACAAATTAATGTAGTATAAAATTGCTAAGATCGATCATAAAGAGATTAGCTTAATCTATATTCCCTAATTTTAGTTAACGATTTAAAAATGCTCTTTTGATCACTTGCCGAAATCGAGTTTAGTCATTATTCCTTGTGGGCACATATATTATTAATGTCACCATATCTTTAAAACCAGAGCTAATCGGAACTCGTTATGTTGATTTCTGAATTCAGCAGATGAAAATACATTATAAAATATATTTTGATCTCTGAAAATTTTTCATTGTTGAGGAGTGTAATTTATAATTCTGAGGATGTCAATCTAATAGCTCAATTCACTATGTCGGTTTTACACGTTTTCCGACTAATTTCTGACAGATTTCTTTGTTTTGTATTCGCTAAATAGTTTAGAGCATATTTAGGTCGTTGTCTTTGAAAATGAGAAATTATTGCGTCCAATAAAATAATTGTTTGAATTGCCACATTAGAATAATTATAAGCTGAACAAAAAATACAGGCCAAATAATTTTTTAAACTATTATGGTTTTTGACTTGGCAGTAGCTTATTTCCAATTTCTTGTAGGCAAGACAAGAACCTCGAAACTCAAACGAAAAAATAATAACGATTTACTGAATTGCTTTAGTGACTGCTTTCCTTCTATAGACGTAATGTTTTATCGAGATACTGAATTAGGCTATAAGTTTGCTCAAAAAATTTTAATAAACGAAAACTTTTTTCAAAAACGGTTGAAATAAATACATAAAAGATGTGATATTAAAGCCCTTATGACACTTGCTTTTTCCCGTCTTTTCTTAATCTAAGCTTAAAAGAGTGAATTACGAATGCAAGAAAGAGAAGAATATACGAAATATATATTTTTGCTTAGAATTTTGCTGTTATTTACTTTCAATGTTGCCTACTTTTATTCTCCAAATGAACGATAACTTGGAAAAATTAACGCTTAAATCCCTATATTTGGGTTTGAACCTAATGAATGGACAGCACTGTAACGTTTTAAGCTCGAAATGTAAATTTTTTTTGACAGCTAATGCTTTTTTATCGATAACACATTTGAATATTTTGACGTTTTGGGATTTTTCTTAATATAGCCAAACTCTTCGCTCTTGATAAAAACTCTACAATACAATATATTTCCACTGTTTTCCAAAATCTTAAAAATAAATAAAGCTAGTATCATAAGGGGTTAAATAGCCCTTAGTAGTCTATAGACATACAATATTGAAAAATTTAGTAATTTATTCGAAATATTCCCAATAATTTATGTTTCAAGCATACAATGTTTTAATAAACATGGAGAAATACCCACTGATAATAAACTATTATTAAAAAATCCACATATGGAAGTGGTGCTGCGGCACACAGTGACAAATACTAGCCAACTAAATCAATAATCACCAGCAAATAAAAGAGATCTATACCAACTAAACTTGTGTATACATTTCTATATGAATAGTATATTTACATATATGTATAAGCATGTGGTTGCATACATCTAGCATCAAAGAAAATATTTGTATGCTTTTAACAACTTTCATTTAGTTGCCAAAAATTTGCAATAAATTTACAAAATATGTATTTGGTACATTGCTAAATTTGTCCTCAAACTGCATGAACAATTTTTTTTTCATTTATTATTTAAAACAAAAGCCTAAAAGAAACTAGAAAAACGATTGTTACGTACATGTTTAGGGCGCCTAAAGTATATGCTAAGCAAATTAAACATAATGTAGTCACATAAATAATATGAAATTGTATGTTGGAAGAATTTACATATCTGATTAACATGGTTTTATTTGTTGCTTCAATATACATACATATGTACTGGCATTCCAAAGGCATGTAAAAATAAATGCAGCTATCTGTATGTAAATAAATACATATATACATACGTATATACTTCGAAATTATACTTTGGAATGAAAAAAGGGAATATGTACTAGGAGTATAATAAACCAAGAGATTTTTATTACACTTATGGCCAAATGAATGTGTGTTCTTGTTTTACACAAAAATATATTCTTCAGTTTCTTAATTGAATGAACCCATATGTACATGCATTTCAGGAACAAACCCCTTTGAGGTGGCTTTTTATTTTGTGTAAACGACTAAGCAGCAACAATAACAATAAATCATTGATTTTTACCACTTCTTTGATTATGTGTTACCATTAATGTGCTAAACATTAAAGCATAACTTTAGGCTGTATTATTGATTTATTTTTCTTTAGTAAGTACTTGTTTGATTTTTACAGCATGTTTGTCAGAGTTATGATTTGAACTTAATAATAGAAAATGCTTTTTATTATGTACTTACAGCTCCTAGATTTTCAAAACCATATTTATTGGCCACGCTGTGAGCAAAGTCATTGTCAACACTGCGACGGAAACGAACCAGAAATGAACTCGTAAAGACGTCATTTCCTCCAGCTACTGGACGTGAATGGGTACTGCCACCACCTTCCGACGTCGTCGACACTGCTTCAGTTGCAATGTCAGCCTCAACATCCTTTGACCATACTCCAGTAATAATGAAAGTGCATAAAAACAGCAGGCCCATTATTGGGTAAACGCATGCTGTCAAAATCATTGCACGCGTTTTGGTTTTCTTTTATAGCGCAATGTATTTCTCTTTTCCTACAGCTTTTTAAAGGTTCCCTTAAATTGTTTGCTTTTTATATTTTTTATGCTTAGTTTTAACGATTTTTTTGTTCTCTCTTTCACTTTTCGTTTCAGTTTATCGACTATTTGTTTTAATTGATGTAATTACTTTGTGATGTTTATTACTTTATGAATTCTGTTAAGTTTTTATTGTTATTTGTAGTTACATACTGATAATGATAAAAAAATAAGTGAAATCACGATTTATTGACCTTTTAATATTTGTTTTTTGCCTTAAAATATACAACACTGCTTGTATTTATATTTCTTTAATTCAAAGCAAAACGAACTATGGCAGGTAAATATATTATTTTTTGACACTTGCCGAAAATAGAATTAAAAGAGAATTCGTTTTCTTGGTTTTCTTCTTACTCTTTCTATATACACGCACGCACTCACTCGTACATATACAATAAGAACAAAGAAAAAAATGTTTGCTGTCGCTTAAATTTGCCTAAAAGTATTCTACACTATTATTTATAATTTCAAAAACTTTGCTAAAAATTTTTGTCGTTTTTTTTGTTTTAATGAATTTAAATTCAATTCGTTTTTTGGTTTTATTTGCAATTAAGTTCGGTAGTGGTTTGCTCTACTTTGCTGTATTGTAATTCTTTATTTTAATTTTTGGTGATCTGCTTCCGTCTACGACGACTTTACTTCTAAGCTTACCGAACAAAACTGTCATTATTCGACATTCATCAGCGCCATTATGAATACTCGTTCTTTGCATGGCATGGCAGCAAAAGCTTTTGTTCTGCACAAAAGCTTTTCCATTGAGTTTAACATATGAGACAGTAACTGCCATTTCCACTTGTTAATCCTATTAGTGGGTTGCCATGTCATACCTAAGAAGATAAATTTTTATCGGATTTTATTAAGTTGTTGTTAAATTCAGGTGGAGAATACATTGCACTTAACTTAGTAAAATAAATTGAGTCATTATTCCATTGTGTACTAATTTAAGTAAATTCAGAACCAGTACTTGTTTATCTCAAATAATATCATTGTGCTTGAATTTGCAACTTTCTTTCTTTAATAAGTTGGGCACACTACCGGTAGAGATAATTCGAGTGCGCTTATGTCAATGGTCCCCGCCATTTTTCGAAGTTAGTGCTCGTAGTCATGATATACGCGATTTTCAATTAATATATGTACTAAAGTACCATGAAAACAATATTTTTGCGGAAATTTTCGAACTTAAATCGGTTGAATAAACACAACACACAGTGGGGGACTTTGGAAAATCATGGAAATAAATCTGCAGTTTCAAACGAACCGTCTGATTGCTATAAAATTTCATATGGCATTTAAAAAAATGCTGCTAAGCTTAATGTTGGATCTTAGAATTTTGTTATATACAACATTTTTAAATGAATTGTCCTTATGTAAAAATTAACACAAATTCATACATAACCAATACTTGTTCTTGTGCCAAATTTAAATTCATTTCTTATTTACTTATTTTGAATGATTCTTCCCATTGATCGTTTTATTAATTTGTGTTTTATTCGCTAACAATTGTATATATTAAAAAGGGTTGGAGCCACAAGAGCCCAAAGTGGGTCACCTCGGGCTTATAAAAAATTAAAAAATATTCCAAGCTAATGTTTTTGATCTGATAAACAAGAGTTTTTGCAAGTAGATTACCCTATCCAAGAGATATTATACAAGAAGAATTTAAATTTTAGCTTTTTTATCCACATTTTGCTTAAAAATAGCAACTCCGTCAAAAGTTTTACGTAGTTTAATTGGAATTTTTGAAAAAGTAGATTCTTCCCCGTTTTATTTTCAGAAAAAATTATTTACGATAATAGCGTGTATATTTACGTTCCGGTTGAAGCTTGACATTCTTCCAAATAGAAAAATACATGTTGTAATTTAGAATAGCTGCCATCAAAATAAACGACAAGAAATGCGATTTGTTTTCTTACACTTTTAATACTTCATATAAATGATGAAACAAATTGACATTTCAGTTGAGTAAAGAAAAATAAAAGGAAAAGGCAAAATTTGAATAAAATTAATGAGAAACTTGTTGCTTCGGTCATCGTGTTATGATGGCCTTTGTTTCTCTCTGAATGATTTTCGGTTGATGTACAGTCTTCTTCTGTGTCATCACTAAATCCGTAGAAAAACACGACCCTAGTACATTATTCATAATCGCTCTCGCCTTAGTTCTATGCATATTCCGAATCTGTAAAAACTCCTTAATGTGGGGAAACTGTTCTTATTAGGTTATTAGTAGCAGTAACGCCAAATGTAAATAAAACGAAAGTACGGTGTCGTGGAATGGAACTTAGTTCCTTACGTTATGTTCACCTTATAAATTGCCCCTTACCACCATAGTAGGCTTATATAGCGTTTGTGTCCTTCCAGACTGAGATATAATAATGTTTTAAATATCTTTAAAATTGGTTAGATAGTTACAGAGAGGCAGAAATTTACCCTTCCTCCTCCTCCCCCAGGTCGTGGTCCCATTTTCGGAAAAATTTTATAGCCTGTGTCTTTCCAGACTCAGATCTACCCATCTTTTAAATTTCATTCAAATTGGTTAGATAGTTTCGGAAGGGCAGAAATTGCCACTTACTCCCCCTCGTGGTCATGTTATTGCAAAAATATATAACCTGTGTTTTTCCAGACTGACATCTAGCCATGTCAAAATCGGTTAGATAGTTTCGGAGAGGCAAAAACCCCTCTACTCCTCCCCTCCTCCTGTTACTATTTTTGAAAAAATTTATAACCTATGTATGAGCTTTTCTAGACTCAGATCTATCTCTGTTTTGAATTTCATCAAATTCGGATAGATTGTTTCAAAGAGGAAGAAATTTCCCCTACCTCCCCTCGTGGTGCTATTTTTTAAAAAATGTATAGCCTATGCCTTTTTTTAGATCCAGATCTATCTATGTCTTAAATTATATCAAAATCGGGTAGATAGCTTCTGAGAGGAAGAAATCGCCCCCTAATTCCCCTCTTGGTCCTATTATTGATCAAATGTATAGCCTATGTCTTCTTTTAGACTCAGATCTATGTATGTTTTGAATTTCATCAAATTCGGTTAGATAGTTTCTGAGAGGCTGAAATTTCCCCATTCCTTCCCTCGTGGTCCTAGTTTTTAAGAAACATATAACATATGTGTCCTTCTAGACTTAGATCTATCTATATTCTAAATTTCATTAAAATCGGTTCTGTGGTTATCCGTTAAATCGCAACAAATAAACAAGCAAACAAACTTACAGCATATTTACAGAACGCAATTAAAATGTGCGCGAGTGGCATATGGACGATTACGTAACAATTTGCGTCTGCAGAAGACGTTCCTTATTTTTCGTTTCGAAAGACGAATACAATTTTCCAGGGGTTGAAAAAATTGCTACGATAAAATTACTATTGCTGTTGCTGTGAGCCTATCGTTGGAAATACGATATCAACAGCAATAGCAATAGGCCGTATATGACAACGGACGCGATGCTGTTTTACATATCAACCATTTTCCAACAGCTTGTTAACAGCAAACTAAAATATAATGAATGTTTTTTTTCGACAACAGCAGGAAAAATGGAAACATAATAGCAATAGAAAATGATATTGTAACACATTTTGCTGTTGCTATCAAATAAATGGAAAATAATTGAATATTATATTTTAAAAGTTTTTTAATACCTAAAATTGATTTAAACGAAAAATTTAAATGGAAGTGCTAAGAATGTAAAGATCCCATCAAAAGCATTTGCAACATGTAGTTGAATAACGACTTCACTAATAAAAAAGTGGTATCGAACTCTAACGAACGAAACGAAATTTATTTCTGCTTTTGCGTACTGGTTTCTTTCCGTTGCTTTTATCATTGATGTATTCAGTCATTGAATCAGTGATAACACTATAATTTTCGGACTCATTATTCCGCGAACGATGAGTTTTTTTATTAAAATTTGGAATTTGATAAGTAAAAGTAGCTCTACTATCTGCGAAATGTAAAGTCTGTATGTAAAATAGGTTTTAAGTTATGGGAGACGAAAGTGGACGGAGTTGTTCCGTCTAAGTAACACTCATGTGAGTTGAGATCATTTGTTAAATAACTTGCACTAACTTTATTTCATTGGCAGTAACGCTTTCAGACTATTTGTAATGTAATATATCCAACTGAAAAGTTGTAAAAATCAGTTACGTGTTATCAACGTGCAAACCGTATTTACATATCGATGGTCAACATCGATATGTTAAAACGGTTTGCATGAACATTTGCATATGATTAATTTTTATATTTACTAACATGTTTATTAACTAAGGTGCAATTATAATAAAATTTTTATTAAATAAACAATGCTTCATTATCATTTTCAAATAGTTCTAAAGATTGTACAGCTGTATCCAGATATGAAGAATTCAATTTGAACAGTAAAATATTTTCTAAAGTTTCATGATTTAAGCGATTCCTACTATCTGCAAAAATTAATTTCAGCGACGAAAATGCTCGTTCTATAGTTACCTACATAATAAAAAATATTTAAATACTTATTGGTCCATTATAATAAACTAAATATATTACTTGAGTAGGAGGAATAGCGAAGCATATGTTACTTAATGCATACAGTTCTGGCTCAACATATTTTTTATTTTCCAAAACTCTAGCACATCGGCATCACTTCTCATTAACGGAAGTTGTAGTCGCTCAATTTTTTAATAATCGTCATGTGTTTCTCCATCTCTCTGTTGGATGTCCTCGCTGAGAAGTGCTTCTAAAAGTTGGTCCTCTTCATCCGTGAAATCGATATAAGTATTACTATTTATTGTATTATTCAAAGTTGTGTCTTTAAGATTTAATGCTCTTTGCTTATCCCACAACTTTTTTAAATAAGTTGTGATGAAATCTTGGATCGAAAAAAAGACATGCATTGAAACCTTCATTAGAAAGAAGTTTCGATGTTCTTTTCTCAATGCTTTCTAATATGTTCGTTCCAATTTTATGAGTAAATCCGCATTGACCCACGAAATTCAGAGTCAAAATTTGTTGTATGGAAAGTTTGCACTTCAGCCACATAGCGTAGAAGTTCCCATAATGAAGCTATTCTTCTTGAAATTTTAAAATCGTTTTTTGCAAGGGCTTGAGCTTTGTATAAAATCCCATAGTTGCTCATTGAGATCAAAATTGTCATCAGTTGTTTTATTGGATATAGATTCGACTGTTTCCAATACATTTTTTGCAGCCTGTAAATCCGACAGCATCACGTATGTCGAGCCCCACCTAGTTGGACAATCGAGCTGCGGAATATGAAGTTTTTTCAACTCTAAAACTTCCCTATAACCATTTGATGGCTTCCTTATATACTTCGTAAAATTTCTGTAATGAAGCAAAAATTCTTTAATTTCTTTGTTCTTAGTTACATCCAAGGCACATAATTGAGCCGTATGCGCTGCGCAGCGACAAATTTGTATGTCTCCCAATCTTTCATCTGTAGCGTTCTCATATAATATAATATTTTCTAAATAAATGTCATTCCCGTCGTTTTGTTCACAATCTTCCTCTAATGTACTGTAGTGGGACAAGATTTTGGAAGTTTTCAACATGTTAGCACCGTTTTCTGATTTGATTAAGACCGATGTCATATTTACTTAAGGTACTTATTACCTCTGATGCTAAGTTTTTTGATGAGCTTGAATTAGCACCCTTAAGTTCTACCATACCTAGAATTCGAGACTCTATTTTGTGTTCATTGATAAACTGTGCACTTATTCCGAAAATGTTCCTCGATAATCTTGTGGCACTGTCAATTTTTAAGGATAGTAGTTTATTCTCAACATCTGTCTTTATGGCGTTCCTTATATGGTGCGCCATAAGCTCCAATGTTTTTTTGCAGTTGTAGGAATTCAGAACAAACTTTTTTCCACTGATTTCTCCGAGCCCCTCACATATTGGATCTATAATGTTTCTCATATTAGGTGAGTCCAGTATATGGAATGGTATGCTGTCTTTATTCACTAGCCCTATACATGACCGGAATAATTAATGTTTGCTTATTCCTAATTCTAGTTTTCTTTTTCGAATAATTTCTTTAGTTGAAACGCTTCTCGCAGTTATATTATCACTTTTTCCAATATCCATTTCGTGAATTTTTAGCAAAATTTGTTTTAAATTATTTGATCTTGCATTTTTGAAATTTCGCTTACATAGCTTTGCCAATATCAGCTTTATTTTCGAAAAATTCCCAAACATATTCCGATGTAGTGCGCCGCGACATGATAATTAATCTTTAAGCTAAAAATCTTTTTTTTATAATGTTGTCGGAAAACGATTTCTATACTATTTTAAAATCCTGTCACTTTATTTTCTGTGATATTTGTGGTAGTGCTACTCCTATTGCTATTATATTTCCGACCTCAACAGCAAGCAACAGCACAAATAAAATAAAAATCAAGAAATTATTTTTTGTAACAGAAATTATTTTAATTTTTTTTTGCTATTAGTTTTCTTTATTTATTTGTGATAGCACAGTAATAGCAGAAATAATGTTTATAGAATTGCAAAAATGTATAGAATAGTACAGCATTTTTCCTCTGTTATTGCTATTCCGTAGCCAGCATTTCAAACACTGCAATTTTCTAATTAGCTCTTTTTAGCGTCAATGACGTCACTTTTCGTCTTCTAAATAAAAAAATAAAAAATACAGGTATTACCTTTTTGCGAATGGGCAATGACATTCGCGATATATAACCGCAAACATGATTGTCGTCAATATTTACACGCGTATTATAGGCGTATTGGGTTCTGTAAACATGCTGTTACTTTCGCATTTATAATATTAGTGAAGATAGTTAGCAGAGACACCTTCAGCTATCACTGCCACGAGCCACTTATCCAAATCACAAACATTTTAGCAAAGATATAAACAATATTGGAGATTCTCAAAAACTAAGCCAAAAATTCCCAGCATTCCAGGAGCTCCCCGGCTCTTCCCCGAAAATTTCCGGCAGCACTGAAAATCTAACTAAAATCAGTTATGCTATGTAGTTGTTACGAGTTATTATGCTATGCTATGTAGTTGTAACCAGTATTAGCGGTCAGTATTTTTTCATTTTCAAAATATTTTTGTTTTACCCCGCAAAGCATTTATTTTTGTTATTCAAAGCATTGATGTGTATGGCGCGCCATAAAGAACTTACGTTCCAATAAAGTATGTTCTAAGAAGGTATCTTTTCAAATAAATGTTTATGAAACGTTCAGTAAAATATGTTTTTTTTATTTATTATCTTTTTATTTTTCAGCAATTAGTAAAATAGTACAAAATCGGTACAAAAATTTCATGGTACAAAAATAGTTCAAACATGTTAAAATAGTACAGTTTTTGTACTATAGTATAGAAAGTGGCAACGCTGAGTATCACACTCAGGCAATTAATGCCTATCAGTTAATTATTTAATGTGATATCTTCTTTGGGAAAGGGTTAGTGTAGAAAGAACATGTGGTGAAGTGAGAAAGATAGAAAGCTTAATTCCTTTAGAACTCTGTTATTGCGCGTTGTTTTTATGCTAAATTTTTTTGAGCAGTGTTGCAGCGACTCTGGTATCAAGTAGAGGCATTAATTTGTTTAAGCTATGTAGCTATTTCATTAGCTCTTTTACTTCGACGACGAGTCTGCTGCAATACCGACGAAGAAGGGTGCTGTGATGTGTACTATTATAAGCCAGTATTAATCGCTGCTGGTACTGCTAAGTAATAAGTCCACAGTCCAACAGCAATCAGCACAATGACACTACAATACACATCACAAAAATTCATGATGTTGATGGCTTGCCTGAAACTCGAACTTAAGATCTTAGGGTTCGTAGTCAACGCGCCAACCACCTCAGCAAACAACAGCTTCACTCAATTGAATTATATAGTGTGTGGTCAGGGCTGTCAGATATGGCGATTTCTCGCCAAACATGGAGATTTTTCAACTTGTTTGGCGTCTAAATTTTTGATTTGGCGACATGGCGATTTTTCTGGCGATAAATAAATTTGTTGGCGATTTTTATGGCTAACTTTTTAGCAAAATCGAACTTGAAAATTTTTGTTATTCCGGAAAATTACTTTGTCGAAAGTGTATTTTCAAAAATAAGTCCCATTAAAACTTACTTGCAAGAAATTAAAACAATGTCATTTAGATGATTTTTCTTTTATTAATTATACTCATTAATGTGTTTTAAATTTGGATGAGAAAAGTTTACAAAAAATAGTTTTAGCGATTTTATTTCTACTTTTGGCGATTTTCTGCTAAATTTATATACGATTGTTTTATAAAAATTTATATTAGAAAAGTATTATATAAAAATATATTTATTATCAAATATATATATTAAGAAAAACTACAATATATTGATTTTGGCGACTTTTGGCGATTTTTAAAATCAATTTGACGAAATAGGTATGAAAAAATCTGACAACCCTGAGTGTGGTTACTTTTAGGTTCCCTGCGGGAAATTTTGTACTAATTGTTTTCAACGTACTTGTCCTACGGCTGGTAAAAATGTGAGTGGTACAATATATTGCCGAGTCATGAGCGGTGAAAAGAGAACACATCATTTAACTAGAACAAAAATTTTAGCAAAATATCATATACAGTTAGGGTATTTTCCCATATAAAAAATATTTGTTTCAAGTATAGTAATTTGACTAGCATTACAGAAATAACCACAGAACAAGTGCATTAAGTTTGGATCTATGTATAACCTTATACTGACCATTTTAATTATGTCAATTGACCATTTTAATTATGTTAATTGACCACCTCAAATGAAAACGCCATGTAAAATTGACAAGCTCCTCTCTTATAAACTTCCAAAACTCGTACCGGTTGCTACGCCTTAAGGTGCGTTTCAGCAGGCAACGAAATCAGCGATGAAAACGTAAACTGAAACAAGTAGTTGTTCGTTACCGTCACGTTCCTGAATCATTTTGGTTTCAGTTTGGAGTATTGCAGCCAGTGATGCCATTAGGATACGAAAGATACATTTTTCGTATATTTTGATGACTTTAGGTACCATGTATAATCCTGACATTTTTCGTATCTTTTGAATCTGTACGCAAAATGTACAGAAATAAAATATTAAACTTTCCGTCTCTGACAAAGTTTTTTAAAGTTATCATTTCGTTATGAATACTAAAAAACGCCTGTACTAGTATATTATTTTTTACAAAAATTAAAGATAGTTACATATAATTAATTTTAAAGTTTACTTACTGCATTTTTAAAAATTACATACCTAATATTTATGACTTAAATAAATATAAAAATTAATTTATATGATATCATTTTCTTTACAATATTCATTAAATATGAAATAAAAATGTTATGTTATGTTTGCGCGAAATGATCGTAAGCGGCATTTTGTAAAAAACAATTTTTTTTTATTGAAATCAAAATTGTATGAGGATACCCATAGTTTAAAATCGTAAATTTTTTATAGCTCTTGTAATCTATACAATTTTATCGTAAGCGACAGTTTATGAATATAAATCATGTTTAAATACAATAAAAAAACCCTCCTCCTGAAAAATTAAATTTTTGTCGCCTACGATCATTTGGCGCTAAGGGGTCGATGTGTTAAACGTTAAAAACGGATTTTCAAATTTTTTTCAACATGTATCTTTTTGGGAAAAAATTTATATTTGTGGAAACTAAAATGTATCTTTCTCGAAATTTCACTGGCAACACTGATTGCAGCATAAAACAGAAACTGGAACGGAACTGCGTAGGTCCCTATTATGATGTAAACTGATATGTAGTTCAGTTGTAGTTGTCAAATTCTTATTATGGATTACAGCAAAAAAGCAAAAACGTTTAATACACATTACAATTTCCGTTATTTTAAAACTTGTTTCCGAGTTTTCGCGATCTATCTAATTTTCTGCGATTTTGTTAATTCTTACAGTTTTAGTGATTTCTTCAATACATTTCGCAATTTTTCTTTTTGAGTTTTTTTTATTGCTCATAGTCTTAGAGATTTTTAATAAATTTTACGGCTTGTTTCCGATTTTGAAACTTTTTGCGAATTTTAGCAATATTCACGTTAAAAGCGAGTTTTTGCAAGTTTTCAGCTTCTTTACAGTTTTCACGGTTTTTTAACAAGGTTGTACTTTGCTTTGATGCCGCTGTTATAATGTTTGCGTATTTTTCCCGTTTTCGCGATTTTTACCGAATTTTCAGCATTCCTTACAGTTTTAGCGACTTTTAATCAAAATTATGGCTTGTTTAGTTTTGGATTTCCTTACATTTTTAAGAACTTTAAAATTTAAGCAAGCTTTGGGTAGTAGCGATGCTAGCCTGTCAGTCCCGAGGCCGTGGTTTCGATTCCCGCCATAGACCCCGGGTGTTTTCCGCAGACAAGCTAGAACTCGCTAGTTCTAAAGATTTTAGAACTTGTTTTCAATACTGCGGTTTTATGCGAATTTTCGACATTTTCGCGAAAGATGTGTTTTATTTAATCCATATTTTTGCCTTTTTAGTAAGTATGTACTACAGTGAAAACTCTGCAAAAAGTTGAGGAAAGAAAAGAAATCATATGCTTAGCGCGAGTTTTATTATGAGCAATAAGCTCACTCTCTCTCTTGAGACTTTTACTCCACTGAGACCATTACAATGGCTGGTGTGATGTGCTACAAAACACTGAAGGGATACTTGGATAGACAGACGAAAGGACATAATGAAATCAAAGCACGAGTCTACAGTTTTTAGACTTGTGGTAGGTGGTTTTATTTACAAACACACACGCATATATTTTGCAAATAATATGGTTTTCTTGATTTCTGTTGATGTTTTGTTCTTCTTCTCTCTTTGTATTTCAGATAAGGACCAACAATATATTTCTTCTCCCTGAATGTTAATGTGTAAGTGATGAATAATTTGTGGTTGTTTTAATGGTTTCGACGTCATCACATTCGTTTCATTTTTGTTTTTCTTTCTTGTTGTAAAAACCAGTTTTACTCATTTTAGCTTCTGCATATTTGAAATTTTGCTTGTCAATTTTTAAAAAGTTTAATGTCGTAATCTAAAGAAATTATTCCTATTAAATGTGTACCAATATGGACGAAATTTATTCTGCTTTTAATCTCCTACAACAGTTTTTTCTCCAGTATACTCTTATTCCACTATAGCTTAACTTGCATGCGATTGGTGTGTTTGTTGTTGACCATATGCTAACCTAAATATGTACATACGTACTACACTAGTGCAAAAAACTGCGGCTTCCTTTTCATTTCTATTAAACAACAATCTTGAATTAATATTAAATTATTCGCGATTGATCACGGCACACAGAGAACCTGATCGTGAGAATAATTGAATCGCCATTTGGAAGAAGGAAATAAACGCCACTTTTTGCCAAATCCACTTTTACACATTTTTGTTTTCTTCAAACGGATTTCAACACTGTGAAATGTTTTTTAATTAAATTAAAATTTAATATTTTCCAATTCAGATGGCAGAATTTCATAATTTTTTCTAAACTCTTTTAAGTTTTGCTCTTTAACTAACAAAGACAAAATGTTAAAAATCGGATGATATTTGGATCTGATGTTTGGATAATAAATGCTGGACCAAAGTATTGAAAAATTGAGAAATATCAATAAGTGTACAACCGAACGTGTGTCTTTCAGGTCTTATCAAGGGCTATAATAATATAGCAATAAGTTTTGAAATCGGATGAGAAACACATAAATTCAGTAAAGTGTGATTTTGACTCCCACACGAAGGGTTCCGTACTAATACCATATAATACATACATATATTCCTTTTGCCGTTTTGGCGATTTTTTATTTTCGGCGCATTTTTTCGTTTTGAATGATTTTTCGATTTTTGGCGATTTGTTTTTCTTCGATTTTTCTTTTTTTCTGATTTCTTCGTTTTAACGATTTTTCGGTTTTTGGCGATATTTTTTAATTTTTCTAGTTTTAGTGATTTTTTCTAGTTTTGGCGTTTTTTTCGTTTTTGTGAAATTTTTTTTGCGATTTTTCGGTTTTTGACGATTTTTTTCATTTTTGGCAATTTGTAGTGTTGGTGACTTTGCTCGTTTTTTGACAACATTTTTAGTTTTGTTTGAGAAAATTCAGCTAAATTTCAAATTTATTTAGTTTGTTATTTTAGCATTCGCTACTGATGCCTTTAAAATGTTGTGCTAACTGTGAAAATTTCAAGAGTTTGGCTCTTACGGCTTCCAAGATATAGCTAATTTTCAAAATTATGTACATTAACTGAAAGAATACACTTTAATCTTTATTTTGTTTCGATTTCAGTATTAATTGGTGTAGCCTGTATAATAATAATACACTAACTTTGAAGATTTCAAGTGTCTATGTATAAGTGTCTGTATATTACATTATGGCTCAGGTGATATATGTAGCTAAATATAAAAATTACATAACCTTATAGAATACCCTTTAATTTTTTTATTGTTTTTTTAGCAGTCACTACTGTTGCTTTTAAAATGCTGCTGTGAACATTGCAAGAGTTTTGCCTCTTACGGTTTCCAAGAAACATTTAATTGTCAAAATTACGTAGTCAAAATTAGATTAACTCATAGAATACCCTTTAGATTTGATTTTGCTTAAATTTCAGTGTTAGTTCGTGTAAGTCTGCATATTAATACACTAACTTTGTAAATTTCAATTGTCTATATATAAATGTCTGTATATTATATTAGCATTTCAACATATTTCCTTGCTTGCTTTAGATTGCCCTTTAACTTTTAACTGCCATATATTTGTTGTTGTAGCGGCCATAGTTAGGCATATTCTGTGAAAATTTCAAATCCGTACCTCTTACAGTTCTCGAGAAAACAGCCTGTGCAGACAGATGGGCGGACCTTTACACCAATGGCAAGCAGTAAAAAATGTTACATGGCGGAAGTGTCCTACAATGAACCAAAAAGGTATATAAATACAAGGAAAAAATTGGTCGATTCTACGAATTTATTCTTGATTTTTCACCTTATATTTTAGCGTACATGTATATACCCAGCAAAAACTTGGTAATGTGCTGTCATTACCGAACAACGTACTTTAAACCACAAACTACATACCGTCTGAATTACTTTACAGTAGTTGATTCTGTTGAACAAAATATTTGTTTTTTCTAGCTGTTTGACAAAATCATTAAAACACTGTATATGTACATAAAAACTGTATGGTGGCGTAAACAGTAATCGATGTAGAGAACAAAACTCTAAAGTTTGGCATTTTTGTCTGTTTGTTTGTCCGAACACGCTTTGCGCAAAAACCACTAAATGGATTTTCATGAAATTTGGTATGGAGGTACTTTAAAAGTCCTGTTTCAAACTTAGGGTACTTTCTACCGAGATAAAATATCTCATTTCTAAGTTAAAAAAGAAAAATACGAAAAAATACCCTATTTTTACTAATATAAATGTTGTTGGAAATTAGAAAGATGCTTTTGTTTTTTTTTACTGTTTATTTTGCATAAAGGGAACTTTAAACAATTGTTCAATTCACAAGCTCGTATTAACGTCGTATGTGTTGTGTAATCGTCTAATTATACAATATTGTATTTTTGTTGTTAGCAATTTCCATACAAAACTGCGTTATAATTATACGATTGATTTTTATATGTTTTCCAAATGGTTGTATTGTCTGGAAATATTTTATTTGCTAGATTAATTTGTAAACAAATATAAAGTATAGAATGGGAACCAGCTATATATAACAGCTTGCAGAAGAGTTCTTCAAAAAACT
This sequence comes from Panzeria rudis, assembly GCA_956483635.1. NCBI lineage: Eukaryota > Metazoa > Arthropoda > Insecta > Diptera > Tachinidae > Panzeria > Panzeria rudis. The sequence continues at coordinate 105,875,393 of OY101447.1, forward strand.
TCGCAAAATTATGATTATTTGCAAAATCAAAAGTAAATAAATGCAAACACTGATATGAAGGTTTGATATAGATTAAAAGTGACTCGAGCTCTAAAAAATGTCAAAAACTTGGAGTAAATCAACTATATCGCGAAAATGTCGAAAATTCGCGAAAAATTGTAATATTTTAAACTAGCCCGAAAATTGTAAGGAAAGTCAAACACTCGGGGAAAAACGCGAAAATGATGAAAATTTGGAAAAACTTGCTAAAATTTTAAAGATTACAAAGCGTAATATTGATTAAAACACTTTAAAAATGTAAGAAAGCCAAAAAATTGGGAAAATTACGCGTCGCGAAAAAAGTGAAAATTCGCGAAAAATTGCAAAATTTTGAACAAGCAATAATTTTGATTAAAAATCGCTAAAACTGTGAGGAATGCAAAAAATTTGGTAAAAATCGCGTAAATAGCGAAAATTCGCAAAAACTTGCTAATAGCGGCATGATAACAAAGACTAATATTGCTTAAAAATCGGCAAAACTGTAAGGACTTTGCGAAAATTCGCGAGAAGTTGCAAAATCGGAAACAAGCCCTAAAATTTATTAGAAATCGCCAACACAGTCAAAAACGAAAAAAATCGCGAAAAAAAAACGCAAATTAGCGAAAACTTGCTAATTGTATTAAAGAAATCTTTAAACCTGTAAATAATAACAAAATTCGTTTTTCGGCATAAATTATTTACTGAAAATGAACTGACACATTGAATTAACATATAAAATACGACAAAATAACGATACAACAAATTTGTCTGTTCACAAGCACATAAGCAAGTGTCGTCTTCTTTTAAACGATAAGACATACGACTGAGCTTGTGAATTGAACAAATATATAAAGAACGTTATATCATTATATTTTACAGACACCTTATAGTCATAAAGCGAACTTTAAGCGCGAAGCGGGCGGTCACATCTAGCCTTTTATAAAATCACGCCCACTGTTATAATTTTTAACTGAAAAGGATATTAGTTAAGTAAATATTATCCAATAGATTCAATTACTTATAGTACGTTTCCATTATGAGTAAATTGCGTAGATTTGGGAAATTAGTTCGAAGTGTTTCCATTTAGCTTGTGAGTAATTTGGTGTTCGAATTTTCGTAGTCAAATGATGCACTTACTATATAAGGTGTATGCAGCAGCTGTAACTGAATTTTTTCCATATATAGTTTGACATTCTTTTACGGGTCTCATTACAATAGTTTTTTCAGGGACTAGGTTGTAAGCCTCGCGCCTAACCCCCTACCAGGAGGACCAGCCATCAATATTCAAACCCCCAATGGAAGGGTTTAGAAAAAAAAACACATTTCTATAGCGAACCGCTTGATGCAAGTACAGACATCCGCTTTATGCCGCATTTCACATTATGAACCGACGCATAATGTTGTGGTTTCTTCTTCCGCTTTAATTTTCACCTCTCCACCGTTGACATCCCACGTTGTGGATTGTTCTTAGCTAATTGCTCGAAATATAACTACACTCGGAGAAAATTTCAAAAACTTAAAAAATGCGGCCAATATGGTTGGTTTCGAAATAAATACAGCAAAGACGAAATACCTAAGTACCATAAAAGCTAGTCATAATATAACACTAGATAACTGCTGCTTTGAATCAGTCGAACATTTTAAATATATTGGCTCAACCATAAATACAACAAACGATTGCAGTCAAGAGATAAGTGAACGAATGAAATCTGTAAACAAAGCTTTTGGAAGATGTAAAGAATACTGGGATCAAATCTATTAACAAAAACATCAAAAATCCGTTTATACAAGACGCTCATCTTACCAATATTTATGTATGCTGCTGAAACTTGGTCAGTAAAAAATCAGATGAAAGAAAAATTGATGCTTTTGAAAGAAAAGTATTAAGACGTATACTGGGGCCCATAAGGGAAGAAGATGGATCATGGAGAATAAGATATAATGACGAATACATATGTGAATTAAATTATCTCACTCTTCCTAAAAAATTAAAATACAACAGCTAAAATGGGCAGGACACATTATAAGAATGAACCCAGATAATCCCACACAGAAAATATTCCAAAACAACCCATACAATCCAAATAAAATCGGAAGACCCAAACAACGGTGGGTAAACAATATATGTAGAAGAAAGTGCGTTAGAACTAAACTGCAGAAATTGGAGAACCACTGCCAAAGATAGAGATAAATGGAACAAACATTTACGGGAGGCCATGATTCAATATGGATCGCGGAACCACCAATGATGATGATAGTTTGACATTTAAAATTAATGAAATATTCTTTAATGTCCAAATTAATTATTAGGCTAAGGTTCATAACATTATATTCAGAAAGAACTGGGCATGATTAATATTCAAAGGAACAAGGGAAAAATTAACATCAACTTAATTTTTCAACGTACACAGCAGAACAGAGTAGCGCCACTTTGGAAAGCCGCTACACTTCCATGTCAGTGCTCACGTGTATTTGCTTATCACCACTTGTCAGGTGGCTCTGTTGAATGTGATTTTAGTTCTTATATATACAACTTTTTCGTGAAAATTGAATACGAGAATTAAATCACTCTCAAGCTGATATTAAGGTGCGCTTTCCCAGCGTTGCCATCGGTTTATTTTTCATCATTCCCATTTTTCTGATTTTTGTTCTACTCAAGACAAACTTTTTTGGTTTGATTTTATACTTACCCTGCGTTTAGACATGTAAGTACTTGCATGCAAGCTCTGTGTACGTATTATCAACGAAAAAGCAATTTGTATTCGTTTCTCTGTCTTTCTCATAGCTGAACCAAAAGTGTGTTAGTAAAAAAGTTTGAGTGTATTGAGTTTTTCGAACTTGCACTTGCATGTGTAAAGGCTAGGTTAAGTATATATGAACATGTATTCTTTAATGTCATTTTTTTCGAAATTATCAATCACAATTGATGGAAGACCCAGGGATGGAGTTTGTAATTTTTAAAGCAACGCAGGGTTCTATAGAGTATTTTCGACATAATCTGGAGCACATTGTCATTTGAGATAATTTGCCAATGTGAAAAATATATGGGAAATCATATATATCGCAAATTACCTCATTTGGGCAAATCAAATATTTTGGCCGAAATTACGTATATGGAAACGCACTATTTCTAGTAAATAAAAAAGCCATTTATTCTTTTATTGGCAGAGTAGCTGTGTATCTGCTTATAAAACAGACGATAAGCATTTCAATCCCTGGCGAAGTAAAATTGATTTTCAGCCGACTTCAAAAAAGGAGAAGCATATCAATCTGTGTGTATTTTGAGATGGTTATCAATTCGTGTGTATTTTCTTTTTTACATTTTTATGTTTGTACAATCATAGCTGTCATTTGTGAACCGATTTTCAATTCTTTTTTTGTTTGGAAGGGTTTGACTGCAGTTAGGTCCCATATTTATTTCGAAAGTCGGAGGGGGAAATTTAGTCCCCCCATAAATATCTCTGTCATTTGTCAACCACTTTTTTAAATTCTTTCTTTTTTTGCAGTTTGAAAAACAAATCGACCAAGTAATATACCATTTTGGAATTCGTGCTAAACGCGCCAACTTTTGATGTGACTTGCCAAAAGTACTTAGTACATTTTTTACAACACGGCCGGTTAAAGTTAGGAGTAGTAATAATTTTAAGTACGTATTTTGGCAAAATGTAAGATTTTCTTTGAAAATCAGGGCACTGCAGTATGAATTTTTAACTGCCATTTACAGAAGGATATCTTGCAATGATATAGGACAAAAAAATAAGAAAAGTGAAGATTTGTATTCACAGCAAAAGAAAGATCATTACAGGGTGATTTTTTTTAAAATGGCAACACCTTTTAAAATAAGTGACAGATTTTTTTCTAACTTTTTTTTGGAGCAGTCACTACTTGCCCTATCATCCGCTTTAGGCTTGACGTTGATTAATGGGACACTCTGTATATCGATATATTTTTAAATATCGATCGGCATCGATATATCATCAGGTGGTTACTAGTCTGCCGCACGGAACAAAAATGTTTTTCCAGGAAAAATGATAGAGAATATCTGGATTAATTTTAAAAATAAACTGCACGATAGATTTTTTTGTTAATAATAACGTAGGTGGCGGCATATGTTTTCTATTGAAACTTAAAGACCTTTTAAATTTTTGCACAAAATATGAAAAGTTATTACGATTTAATTAAAATAACACGAACGTGTTTTGTGCCCCATATACCATTTTTAACAATAATTGTTTGTATATCTTTCAAGTAGGTCAAAGTAATGTATTTGTTTAAGCAAACACAAAATATAAACCACATAGCGTAATCCATAAAAGAGACATTCATCAATGAAAGGGATTGATATCTCTTAATATATTTAACATATCGAAAAATGGATTGCGGATTTGAAAAGAGCACATATCAATTATATAGAACTGATTTGTAACTAATTTTTTGTAAAAATGTGCCATGCGGCAGACCAGTAACCACCCGACGATATATCGAATAAAAAATATCGATATTTCGATATATATCGATATTTTTTCAACCATGATTAATCATACATAGTTCCAACATTTTTTAAAAATAAACCCAAAAAGAACGTTTCTTATAAATAATTAAGCAGAAAAGACTTAATTTTCAACTTCCTTACTGTTTGACCAATATTTCATGGATCGTACATCAACAAAATTATACTCATCGAAAGATAATTTATCGAATACACAAAAGATTATAAATGATTTTGATAAAGATTTTGTCGATATTTTTAACTGCACGAAAAACAAAGCCCAAGCTAAAAAAATACTGAATTTGATACTGTCGGTATTTTTTGAAAAAAATATCGATATATCGAAATTAAAAATATCGACGATATACATATATCGATATATTTTTGAGAAAATATCGATATATCGATATTTTTGCCTGTCTCTACAAAGTGTCAGTTAAAATGTGCAAAAAGTATATACCTTCAAGCTGTCATAAAAGACAAACCTGCAGCTACATCAATGCGATTTTTTCACTGTATGATAGCTATACAGTCATAGTCATGGTAGAATAATACAACAGGTAGCCGCATAACTAATACAAATGTACATTTTGGGATATAAAATGTCAAACATTAATGGAGAGGGTATGTGTGTGTTTGTATAACAGAAGCAGCAAACATGCATGTGATATTGTGTGTGCAACGTAGTTATTTCACATATACACAACATTTTACAGTTCGTACCATGAAAAAAGCAAATAAAAAAATAATCAGCTGACGTTCCAGAACTACCTTGTATATTATTCTACCATGGTCATAGAATAGAAATTTTGAACGAGAAGACTAGAAAAAAAAACACATTTATCACCATATTTCGTTACATATTAGTTTTTACCAAAAAAGAGGGGTGTTATAAGTTTGTAGTGTGTAGCTGTTATTGTTTCTGTTCCCTCGTGGAGCCTAAACGGCTGAACTGGTTCAGTTTCTTGTTTGAAATATAACTTGATCGAGTGTTCGGCTTAAATAGGTTTTAGCTACTTCTCTCAAAAATAAATAAAATGTATCCTATCCGATAGAAAATTAAAAAATAAGAAGAAAAAATTAAATAAAAAATCGGCGGCGAGCCTTATGGTGTTTTCTTTTCTACAAAAAAATGCTACATTTCCATGTAAAACTGCAATTTGGTGTTCGTTTCTTAAAAATGTTTTACTCTCTAAGAGGGTGGTGTTTTATTCTAAAAAAAAATCACCCTCCCTAAAGGCCATGTCAGATAAAACTTTTGCTTCGCGTTGCGTTACAGATTCGCTTTGACATCTAAGATGAAATGTACATAATTATACGAAACATGCCACATAAAGCACTTTTAACGCAGCGTGAAGCGAAAAGTTCGGCAACTCTCATCTTTTTGCTTGCTTTGACAATCAGCTGGAATAATTTTCTTTTATTATATTGCCAAACGAAACATATTGCGCGTTTGAATCTGTTTTAATAAGAGGTAAATATGTGTGTGGCATTTATTTATTTATAATAAATCGTAAAATAACATAATTGACTTTTATTTTTATAAAAAATATATACATATATAAATAGCAAAATTATCAACTACTTTTTTGGTAAACGATCAATGCGCGAGTGTTGTCAAAGTTTTCATTGTGTCATACACCTTTTGCTTTACACTTTTCTATCAAAGTTAAGGCCGGGGCACATAGAATCCGTCATACGTCATCCGTTGCCTTTTTCAACTGACGTTAACGGAATGACGGATAATGTTGGCACAATGAGTACTTTGTTAACGGAGAGAAAATCAGCTGTTATTTATTTATTAATTTTAATTTCTTTAATTCTTTATTTTAATTCTTATTTCTTAATTCTTAATTTCTTTATTTTTTTATAACAAAGCACCAAAACTTTATACAATCGAATAAATTTTAATTAAAATTATTTTATTTTTGAGCGGAAAACAAACCCACAACAAAGAACAAATCAAACAATTGTTGTCAAAGTACTCAACGTACGTTAAAAGTTAAAAGTTGGCCAACTTTGTACTTTGCGTTGACGGAGAAGTACTGTATGTGATCAAGTTCATAAGAAAACATGTATTTTAACTTAGCTGTCAGTTGAAAAAGGCGACGTATAACGTATGACGGATTCTATGTGTCTCGGCCTTATGTGATCAAGTTCATAAGAAAACATGTATTTTAACTTAGCTGTCAGTTGAAAAAGGCGACGTATGACGGATTCTATGTGTCTCGGCCTTTAGAAACGTCACGCAAAGCGACAAAGTTTTATCTGACACGGCCTTAATGGTGGAAGGCATTGCACTTTATGCCCCAAAATATACAGTGCTGTTAGTGCCCTGTAAAATGGTGGCTTTTGCTTATAAATCGTGCTGCCAGACGAAGTTGGGAAAAAGTCGCCTCGAACTAGAAAGTAAAAAATAAGTTTCCAAAGATAATTTTTCTACTGTTTTATAGAACAATTATGAGCAAACATTATATTGTTAATTCTAGATTGCCAATCATATAAAATCTTTCTGAGTTCTGTGTTATAGAATTTTTCTGAAAAACGTTTTCAAATAAAAAAAATCGTTAAAGATTCGGGTCGATAAATCGGCAATCTGGCAGCTGCATTTTTATGTTTACATATTTCTCATGAAATATGTAAACATAAAGAAATTTTTAAACTTTTTTAAAGAAAAGAGTTAAAAGTATTGATAATGCATTACATGTGCAGAAATTACAATAAATAAATTGTTATATTTATCCTCGCCATCTGATGAGGAAGAAATGTTAAGCTTATCTGCCTGAATAATAAACTTATCTGTCTGCCGTTAAAAATGGGGGAATCCACTATCATAACTTGTATTTTGTTCTCGTCAAAAAACAAAAGGCATTATTGCAGGGTTGGCAAAATATTTTATACATGCACCTATCAACAAGGGGACATTTTGTATGTAGAAAAGAAAACACCATTAGTTTCCTAGTTTTGGGCATCTGAAATTCTAGTCCAAAATTGCGATTATATAGTGTATTTTCCAACGAATGCCGTCAATATTGGTATTATTTAAAAGGGTTTGAGCATGCCTTTCAGGAGATGCTCAAAATTTTCACATTTTTGCCTAGGCAGAAAATCTTTACTCGGCGAAGCTACTATTCGACATACATACATAGAGTAGAAAATCATTAAGTCTGGCCGAAGGCCGGCTAGGCAGAAAACCTTTACTCAGCGAAGCCACTATTAGACATACATAGAGGAGAAAACCTATAAGGGCGGCTAGGCAGAAAATCTTTACTCAGCGAAGCCGCTATTCGACATACATAGAGGAGAAAATCAGTAAGTCCCGCCGAAGGCCGGATAGGCAGGAAACCTTTACTCAGGGAAGAAAAACAAAATTTTTTTTAGTAATTTCTTAAAGATATTTGCAAAAGCTTTTAAATTATACCAATATTGACCGCATTCGATGGAAAATATACCATATAATCATAATTTTGTACTGGAAATTCAGAGGCCCATAACTCGGAAATTAAGGCTTGCCGCCAATTGTTTTTATTAAATTTTTTCTTCCTATTTTTAATTTTCTATTGGATAGGATAGTTTTTATTTATTTTTGAGAGGAGTAGCTAAACCCTATTTGTTCCGAGTGCTCTTAGCTATGTTTAAAGAGATTCGGTCCAGCCGTTTAGAAGTCATCACCCATTTTCTAATGGTATCCTCTAGAATCTGTGTATCTGTGCCACCGCAGCTACCAAATGATTACATCGATTTTAATTTAGTTTCTTTTGTTTGAAAGGTGACTTGATCTAAAATCTTCTAACCTATATTCGCAAAAAAATCGGTCCAGCCGATTTAAAGTTATCATCCATTTTCTTCGGGGTTTTTCAAAATTTTTAATTAAATGTTATTCGAATGAATTACAAATAGAAGTGTCTATGATACCGTAACTTCCAAACGGGTAGATCGATTTTAATTCAGTTTCTTTTGTTTGAAAGGCGATTTGATCTAAAATCTTCTCACCTGTATGTGGAAAAAATCGTTCTAGCCGTTTCAAAGTTATCATCCATTTTCTGCGGTGGTTTTTTAAATTTTTAATTTAATGTTACTTACATTTGGAAAACGTATGTTCGTAAGTCTATTACAATTTGCTAGAAAATTACGATTCGATGCATATCGTATGCGATGATTTGCTCACTCGACACTTATCGAAATACTCACCCTTATTGTGGTAGGCGTTTTTCGACTTCAACTTCGATATTTTGTACTAAGTTGAAGAAAAATTTTCCGTGTTTTCTTTAATCTAGTACAAAATATCGAAGTTGAAGTCGAAAACACCAACCACAATAAGGCCCATTATTCGATACGAAATTTTACTCGCTATCGAATGCCGTAATTAAATCTCCGTTTTATTTAGTTCTCAAAATCATTTTAAAGATCTCATTTATTAAGAATTTATTAGGAATAAGTAAAAGTAAAACGTATACAAAACTTCGATAAATAATACATGGGTATTGTTGCCTTATTATGTTTGTTAATATTTCTTATAAATGGAAAGTTAATTAATATTTATGTTATGTTTGTTAATATTTCTTATAAATGGAAAGTTAGTTAATATTTATGTTTTGGATAATTTAGTTGTTATCACCTTTGAAACATTAATTTTAACATTCTCAAGAAGAAATTTTTCTAATCACACTTGTTAAGTTCTTTTACCAATGCAATGGTAATACATGAAAAGTAGTTGTAAGAGGGATTAACATCCAAAAGAACCAAATAAAGGAGTTATTTAATTAATATTTCTGTGCCCACAAGGAATAACAACTAAATTAGATTTCGGCAAGTTTTCAACAGAGCATTTTTAAGTTTCAAATCGTTGTCTGAAATCAGGGAATTATTTATTAAGCTAATCTTTGTGTGCTCGATGTTAGCAATTTTATAATATTTTAATTTTTTATTTAAGGCCTGATTTTGTAAATACAAACGCTTTTTGCGTTTTGAAATTTGTTTTTCTGAAACGTATTTGCGTTACTTTTCATATAAAATTTGAAACGTTTAGAAACGGAATCTGCCTATTGATTTAAAATGAAAACAACAGTTATCTAAGGAGAACTAAACAAAACAAACAGTGCATTTTTTACGATTTTTTCAATTTCTAGGTCATATCTCTACTTTACCTGTTATTCCAAACTTAGTGAGTTGACTTTAACTTCAAAAATAACTCAATAATGACTAAACTCGAGCTTAACAGCCACACCCAGGGCAGATTTATTTACCAGGTACTCTTGATTCCACAGCTGATTACTCTTTTTTTATTTGTGGCTGTCAACTGTGTATATCAATACATATGTTATATGTATTGATATACACAAATCTGCCTAGAGCTACACCAAATTCAAAAATATCAATTTATCAAACGGAATAATGACTAAAGTCGAATTATGCAGAATTTTCACGTGTGCAATTGAAAAAAGGGTAACAAAATCTTATTTTGATTCCATTTCACACTGCATGTTGTCAAGGATTGTGTTAAGCTCTATTTTTGTCCAAATTTTGTCACGATTACATGGACTGAGATAACTAAAAATTGTTTCTGCATGTTATCAAGAAGGATTGCGTTCACAATCCCAAAATATTTTCTTGAAAATTTTGGCTATGCTATTACCGGAGATATTGATGAAATGGAGAACAAAGTAGAGGCCAAAACCCAAAATTTTTAAATTCAAAGCCAAATATCTTTGAAAATATTAGATATATTAAAAAAATAAACTGTATTTTCTTTATCTATTATAATCTTCACACCAAGTTTAAGTTCATTAAAATCGGATAATATTTCTAAAAGTTATTAGGCCAACAAGATTTTTCATACACGAGGTAGTCAACTTTGGCACCCTGTATCTCAACGTGTATTTGAAAAGGCTGATCCAAATTTCAAAAGCTTAGGTTCTCCTCTATGATTTTTATATACATTGTTTTGTAATCGGATCTCAAGTTTCAAAGATACAGATTTATTACCCTCTTTTCCAATTGAAACTACTGTGACATGGTTTGGAATAAAATTCTAATTCTACTTAAGAAACTATTTAAGAAAATAATGTTGAACAAATTTGAGAGTGGAGGTTATTCCTGTCATAAAAGCGGAATATCGACTTTGGCTGTTTAGATTTAGGTATAAAATATTCATTTTTGAGCTAGAAAAATAAAATTTTCAGGCGTAATGTATTTGAATGCAGTAAGGATTACAATGGCAGTAATAACTCAACTTTGTCCTGCGTCGACTTTAGATATTATTCTTTATGGGCACAGATCTGTAAGAATTAAATGGTAAAGAAAGTTTTTAATATTTAGGAATAATTAATTATATGAGTATGATGTACTAACTTAAAATAAATTTATTAAAAACTAAACAATTTATGAATAGTAATGATTAATGAAAAATATTGATACTGTCTGGTTCAACAGTTAATGATATATTGTTTTAAGTATTCAGCTGTCCTTCCACATCTAGCATTTACTGGAATTTATAACTGTCTTCGACTTCGATCTGTAATTGTGAAAGAAAAATTAAATAACTTTTTTTAGTAAATAAGTAATCGGTTTTGGCCAATTAAGCTAGAAACATATTAGAATAAAACAATTTGTTAATGCTTTTGCATATCAAAATTGGAACTGAACATGGCGTGTACTCCTTTTCAAGTAAATTTCACCTAACAAATGTCAGTGACAAAAAAATAATTAAAACTCAAAAGTTTTTGTGTGTGGTAAAAAGTTATTCAAGGCAAATTCGCACCAAAAATATATATTTGGGCTGTCAAAAAAAGCTATGTTTCAAAAATGGGAAAATGAAGAAAGTTAAAAATAAAAATTGTTTGTGCACAAACAGATTGTTGCCGAAAATTTTATTATTATTTTGAAGAATTAATTTACGTAAACAAAAAACATTTTCTTATTTACACCCCGTCTTCACGAGACATAAGTTTGGAAATTTGTGTGTTAGCAATTGTCAAAATTCTGTCCTAGCACAAGAAATTAACGTGTGGGCCGAATGGATTTGTGTTCTAACACATGTTTGGAAATCAATGTTAAAACGCAAGTCCGAGGAAATAAGTTAGAACACATGCTGTCAAATTCTATATGTATGTGCTTTTTTATAATTTTTTTGATTTTATGTGAAAAAAGAGTACAGAAAGTTATCAAATAAATATTTTAGATGTTTTTTAAGGCTCCTTGAAAAATGGCCCCAATGAAAAATGGTCCCAAACTGAAAAACGAAAAATGGCCCCAAACTGAAAAATGGCCCCAAACCAAAAATAAAAAATGGCACCAAAAATTTTTGTTGTTTGCAATAGAATATATTTGGGGCCATTTTTTAGTTTGGGGCTATTTTTCATTGGGGCCATTTTTCCTCAAGTAGGAAAAATTTTTTCATTCAAAACAACAACAACATTTTTTGGGCCATTTTTCCTATTTTGGGCCATTTTTCATTTTTTATTTATTTATTTGGGGCCATTTTTCCTATTTTGGGGCAAATTAAAATTTTATAATTTAGGCCCGTTTTTTTATTTTTGGACAATTTTTCGTAAAACGAGCTTAGGAAATATTTCTGCATAGTCGGGCTTGAAGGTTTTTTGCTCTATGTATATCGAAAAGCGGCGTCGCTGAATTAAGATTCTTGCATAGTCGGCCTTCGGCCGGCCTTACGAATTTTTTCCCCTAGGTATATCGAAAAGCGGCTTCGCTGAGCAAAGATTTTTGCATAGCCGGCCTTTGGCCGGACTTAAGCGTTTTTTCCTCTAGGTATATCGAAAAGCGGCTTCGCTGAGTAGATATTTCTGCATAGCCAGCCTTCACCGGGCTTAAGGATTTTTTCCTCTTGGTATATCGAAAAGCGGCTTCGCCGGGTAAAGAATTGTGCATAGCCGGCCTTCGTCTGGGCTTAATGGTTTATTCCTCCAGGTATATCGAAAATGGGCTTCGTTGAGTAAGGATTTTTGCATAGCAGGCCTTCGGCCGGGCTTAAAGTTTTTTTCCGCTACGAATATCGAAAAGCGGCTTCGCTGAATAAAGATTCTTACATAGCCGGCTTTCGGCCGGGCTTAATGGTTTTTTCCTCTAGGTATATCGAAAAGCGGCTTCGCTGAGTAAAGATTTCTGCATAGCCAGCCTTCGGCCGGGCTTAAGGATTTTTTCCTCTAGGTATATCGAAAAGCGGCTTCGCTGAATAAAGATTCCTGCATAGACGGCCTTCGGCCGGTCCTAAGTGTTTTTTCCTCTAAGTATATCGAAAAGCGGCTTCGCTGGGTAAAGAATTGTGCATAGCCGGCCTTCGTCTGGGCTTAATGGTTTATTCCTCTAGGTATATCGAAAAGCGGCTTCGCTGAGTAAAGATTTTTTGTATAGCCGGCCTTTGGCCGGGCTTAAGGGTTTTTTCCTCTAGGTATATCGAAAAACGGATTCGCTGAGTAAAGATTCTTGCATAGCCGGCCTTCGGCCGGGCTTAAGGGTTTTTTCCTCTAGGTATATCGAAAAGCGGCTTCGCTGAGTAAAGATTTCTGGATAGCCAGCCTTCGGCCGGGCTTAAGGATTTTTTTCTCTAGGTATTCGAAAAGCGGCTTAGCTGGGTAAAGAATTGTGCATAGGCTTAAGGGTTTACTCCTGTAGGTATATCGAAAAGGGGCTTCGTTGAGTAAGGATTTTTGGATAGCCATTTTTCGATATACCGAGAGAGAAAAACTCTTAAGCCCGGGCGAAGACCAGCTATACAGAATTTCTGTACTCAGCGAAGCCGCGTTTTGATATACGTAGACCCTTTAACCAGGCCGAATGCCGGCTATGCAGCGAGATTTATTCAGTGGAGCAGTTCTTCGAGCGGATATAAGCCTTCGTCAAGACGGGTTGAAGGCAGATTATAGTGGCAATAGCTAACAAAATTTGGCTTTATTTCCCGTACGTCCTCTTTTTGCGTATGGCGTTATTGCCCAATAGCATTGAGAAGCATATGGCATATGCCATTATGGCACTGCACCGAAAAATTACTCCAAATTTTCTATTGAAAACAACAACAAACGAGTTTTGGGGCCATTTTTCCTGTTTTGGGTCCATTTTTCCTGTTTTGGGGCCATTTTTAATTTTTTATTTATTAAATTGGGGCCATTTTTCTATATTTTGGGGCAATTTTTCATTTCTAAGTTTGGGGCCATTTTTCATTTTATGAAAAATAAAATATGACCCCAAACTTAAAAATGAAAAATGGCCCCAAAATATAGGAAAAATGGCCCCAATTTTAAAAATAAGAAATGAAAAATGGCCCCAAAAATTAGGAAAAATGGCCCAAAAGTTGTGTTGTTGTTTTCAATACAAAAGTTTGGGCCATTTTTCATTTTTGGTTTGGGGCCATTTTTCATTGGGGCCATTTTTCATGGAGCCTTTTTTTGATTATATGTGCTTTAAACCGACTCGACTTGTATGAAGATGAAAAATGTGTTTTTGTTACCCCTCTCAAATTAAAGACCGGTCTTTTTAATGAGGATTCCTAAAACATTTGAGGGGTCTAGTGATGATCGCCCGTGAGCTGGACCGTGTCTAAGAAAGGCAAATTTTTGTTGTTTTTTGCATATTTTCGTATTTTCCCTCAAGACAACATATAAAAAATATTACATCGTTTGAAAGATCTTTTCAAAGTGCATCTAATGCATTAAACTTTACTATTCATACCATCAGCGATGCAGTATTCCATAAAAAACACGATTTTTAAGCGTTTTTATTGCAGGTGCTACTTGTATTAAAATAAGTTTTACTTTTTTTTAGGAATTATTTGATTTGAGGCATTGGTTATTTGTTTCTGTGCTTAGAAACTTCCGAGCTCTTGCAATAACTAGAAACACAAATAAATAAACAATGCCTCAAATTATATAATACTAAAAACAGTAAAATTTATTTTAATTAGCACCTGTAATAAAAACGCTTAAGAAATCGTGGTTTTTATAATATAACGCAATGCTGATGGCATGAATGATAAAGTTTAATACAGCTTGAAAAGATTTTTCAAACGATGTAATTTTTTTCATTGTTTGTTTGGGAGAAAGTACCAAAACATGCAGAAAACAACAAAAATAGACCTTTGTTAGACACGGTTCAGCTCACGGGAGGTCATCGCTAGACCCCGCAAATATTTTGGGAAACCTTATTAAAAAGACGGATCTTTAACATGAGAGGGGTAAAAAAAATATTTTTCGGTGAGTCGGTTTAATGTACATACATTATTTGAGTAGTCCACTTGCAAATTTCGATTACAACTTCACACAAGAAATAAAATGGCGGCTTTTAGCGAATTTTTATTTTTTCAACTTAGCGGTGTTTGCAAGTGGGACTACTCATTTATGTTCAAATTTTTACAAACAGACCTTTTCGTAAAAAAGCGATTTCATTATTTTACACAGGATTTGTTGAATTGCAATAAAAACAAGTAAGAGGGCTATATTCGGCTATGCCGAATCTTATATACCCTTCATAAAGTAATATAAAAGGTATATCTGTGGTCACAAGGTAAGACATTTAAGTCGAGTTAGGACAAAGTGTATTTATCATTACAATTTTGTTTGTTTCTCTTAACTTAACTGTTGTTTCATTATAAATTAAATTACAAATTAATATAATATAAAATTGCTAGCATTAGCTTAATCTAATTTCCCTGATTTTACACAGCGATTTTAAAATTCTCTTTTGACCACTTGCCAAAATAGAGTTTAGTCGTTATTCCTTGTGGGCACAGAAACATGTACTTGCAATTATACACGAAATAGCTATGCAATAATTTCCAAATAACTTTCTTAATTACTCTTTTCGTAAAATATGTATATATGTATGTAGCTGTTACGAAATAAAGTATTTTGTAATACATACATAATTTATTCAAATGAGAGCTTTTTTTATATATCTAATGTGTAATTTACGCATCAGATACCTATTTGTTGAGATTAAAAATTATATGTATTACAAAATTGGTATTCTTAAACATGAATTTTTAGGCTATATATACAGTTCATTTCGCATTAATTTATGCAAATATAAATTTAGAATCATTTGAGCTCAAAAATATTGGTTTTCTAAATTTTTTTTTGCAATTTTTCTATTTGGTACTAAAAAATTGTATCCCAAATAACTATTTTATTGATTTTATTTATTTACTATTAATTTATTTGCTATAATATATTTTTTCTGTTTAATAACAGAAATGATGAATAACATAACAAATAAATTCACAGACAACAAACAGACCAATGTTGTTTTAATTCAATAAACAGTATAATCACATGTTTAGTGAATTTTGCTTTTAGAAACATAATATATGTACGTATAGTGCAGTAACTCGGTAAGCCACAAAAATATTGAATAAATCAACTTTTAAGTTTAATCAAAATTTAACATTGTATGGTTTTTGGAATTTTCTACTTTAAATACGCAGTATAATCATTTGAATTATGTTATTAGAATTTATCAAAAAATTTCGCATAGGATGCAAAGCTATACTTGAGCGTTATTTTTTATTGTTTAAAAATTTTTATATTTGATATACATCCATATGTATGTATGCAGCAGTTGATAAATTATGGAGAGAAGAGGTTTTGAAAAACATGTAATACTAAAAATATTATCATTAAAATGATTATTTATTGGCACAACTATTTTTACTTCTTACTTTTATTACATGTTGTAGCAAAAGCTGCAAAGTTCTTAATCAAGTTCAAAATTGTTTTAAAACTTCTAAAAAAAATTGTATTAACTAGCTTAAAATTCTTAAAAGTCGTCAAATTTAAGGTAAAAAATCGTTTAGTCGTTAAAATCCCATTTTTGGCACCGAAAATTGTCAAAATGACGATAAATCATCAGATCTGGCAACCATCCCTATCATCCGATCTTTTGTAGGACGGTTCATATAATATTAGTTGAATTATTGTATGACTCACCCTGCAAGCCAGAAACTGGGTAAGTATGTATATTAAAACACACTTTGTAGCTGTTTGGCTGAGAGCACTAAGCGGTTTACCTTTAGGTATTTTCCTCTCGGGAGCCGGGTTCAAATCACGGCTCCAGAATTATTTTTTTAGGTGTTTCTTTTAATGTTAATATACTTATTTTTCAGAAGATATTAAAATCAATAACAGAAACAATAGATTATAGTAAATAAATTAATAGTAACAATATAGATTGAATCTTCAAATAATCACAATAATGGTTTCCGGATGTGAAATTCGCTATGTTCCGCGGACCGGACTTGTTTTCTTTTAATTTAGTTTTTTTTACGCAGTTGGGTTTTTTGATTTTTTAAATTTACGTTTTTATTCATATTTGTCAAATTTTAATTATCGATATTTAAGCATAAAGTCTTACAACTAGAAAAGTTTTATCAACTTTCTTTACTTATTTTTACTTTTGTTAAATAATTTATTTTTTAGTTTTTTAACGAAAACAGTATGGAGTTGGGGAAAAGTGTTGAGGGCCGCCAAAAAGCATGCCGAGGGCCGCATACGGCCCGCAGGCCTCTAATAGTTTGACATGGCTGGGCTACATGTATTGCTGATGAAAATAAATATGTAAATTATAACTTACAGTTTGTTTGAGCAGGACTAAGGGTATGTGTACTGGAATGGCGCTTCATTTTGGCGACATTTGATGAAGATGCGGCTGCATCTTCAGAAGGTATCATAAGATGCTTGGAAGAATTTATCGTTGATCCCATTATGCAATTGCCATTATTATCCTTTTTATTGAATGTTACAGTGGCGTTTATAGCAGTCTCTGCAGGCATAGAGTTATAACGCTGCAGGGAGGATCGAGGTTTTTTGTTCTGTGTAGCTTGCAAAACAGCTTCATCTAAAGATACAAACCAGTCATCAAGGCAATCATCTTCAAGAAACTTCATGTAAAATGAGGAACATTTCTCCTTGTTTAGTCTGTTTGTAGAAGACGTATTTTCTAAAGGCGCAATATCTTTTTTATCAGGTGGCGTAGAGGTGGTAGCTGGAGCAGAATTGGCATGTGGCATAGAAGTACATTCGGATGAAGTGGAAGACTTGGGTGTAGTGCTTTTGATATTTATAAAAGATGGATGAGTTTCTGCTTTAATTCTTGATTCGATTTCCTGTGTGGCTTCAAGTAAGAAACAATCTGAATCTGAATCGTTTAAAAAATCTCTTAGAAGATCTGGGGTTTTAGACTTTTCTGGTGTTTCGAGCTTTACGGCCATTTTTATTGAATTTGAAGTAATTGGCTCCATCTTTATTTTTACATCGTTCGAAGAATTGCTATTAGAAATTATTTTAGAACTCGCTTCGGATAATTGGCTATTTGTTTTAGATTTTTGCGTTCCAGCGCTTTTTAATTGTTCCTGTAATTTTGCACAACGCTGCTTTAACTTTTCCTCGGCCCGCGTATTTTCAACTCGTCTTAGTTCCTGTTCCAAAATTTTTCGTTGGTCTTTGCGGGCATCGTTGACAAATCGTTGTTTGTAGGAATCACCTCGTTTACGTTCATTGCCAGCAATTTCAGTACTACTAGAACCGGCTGAGGCAAAACTACTGTCCGCGGCATATGCTGAATCCGGCGTACGTATCGAACTGTTTTCAATACATCTTGCATCGTAAGCGCCTTCATTCGCCGAATGACGACTCCATTTCCAGCCAACCTCTGGGCTATCAATGGCTAAGGTTTGAGATAGCAGACAAGTTGGCGAAAAACTGCTATAAAATAGCTTTGGAGAAAATTCTAAGCTTTCGTCCAAATTCAAAGCCATTTTTTTATGTGGCGGTGTACATTCAATGCCACCATCAGAACATACTGATAATACTGAGGGAGAACGTTTCAAAGTATCACAATTGGAAGTTATTTCCCGTGAATTTGTTGCTGTTGAAGTTTTTAACCGATTTTGTGGTGATGCTAAAAAACAATTTTAAATCTGTTTATCGTTCTTTATATTTTTTCAACAATTCACAAACAACTAATTACCGCTGTGCCTCTTTTGGTTAAGACGTGTTGATAATGACAGCGATGCCTTTCGTTGTAACTTTGGAGTTCTATCCATGTTTTAAATTACATAAAATAGTCACTTTTAATATTTTTATTTATTTCATAAAATTTATTGTTTAAAATATATCAAAAATGCGCTATTCCGGGCAAAAAATCAACAAGTACGTTCGCACAAAAGATAATGAGGAAAGGTTAAATCAGTGAACCAAGCCGATCGGCTGAAAATCGGTGGATAGCCGCCGCCGACTTATATCGGCTTGAAAGCTGAGCCGGCTTTATCAAATACGCCGGTCTTATCAGCTCTGCCACGGCAATGTTCTATTTGCAGATAAATGCAAGATTTTTTACCACACTTCGCTTTTTTACAATCGAACAATTAATAAATGGAATAAATTGAACGTCAGTTGTTTGATGTGTGTTTTAGGCTGCCAACACACGAAGGAACCTTATTATTAGAAACTTAGGTAGACTCAACTCACTGTACCATCGTCTGTAGCAATGTTTCCTGTTAAGATTTGCGTTTCCTTTTTGGTTCCTCATATGTACATTGTTTCCAAAAGGTATGTTCCATCGTCTGTATCGATGTTTACTGTTTTTCCTGCCTTATTTCATTGATAGCAGCCGTTCTGCAAAGTACATTTATGTATATTTATTATGATCAGTAGGAGTATATTTGATAATCACACAAAGCTGATGTTTCGTTTACGGTTCCAACTGCCGTGTTTAAAATTAAACATTAGTAGAACACATGTTTCTACTAATGTTCCTTCGAGTGTGGTCAGCATTATACGAAAATATCGTACTTTCATTAAAACTTTTAAGAAAACCCTTAAAATTATATATTATATGGTTTAAACGTATGTAATTTTGATTTTAATACATATTTTTACATTTTTATAAGCGATAAACTGTTTTTCTATAACAAAATTATTTTTATTTCTGTCGTTTCAGGATTTCTGCCGCCGCCGATACTTATTTTTTCGCGCCGCCGCCGATCAATTTTATTTCACGCCGCCGCCGCCGATTTCAATTCGATGCAATATTTTCGTCGACTGCATGACCGCTTTCCGACTATATCTGCCAGATTTGACGATTTATCGTTATTTTGACGATTTTTGGGCCTAAAACTACCACTTTGACGATTTGACGATTTTTGCCCTAAATTTGACTATTTTTAAAAATTAAAGCTGACAACATTTATTTGTTGATAATATGCATTTATCGTCCTTTTGAATCAATTCTAACGTACTTTTTTCGTCCAAAATCTTGAACAACTGCCATCTTTGAAATCTCTTTAAAAATGTTTACGTTCTTGAAGATAAACGCATCAAAGTCGCTCAATCAAACGGCATAGTTTTGCATTTTCTAAAATGAATATTGAGCTAGCGGTGGGAACTATTTATGTCGAGATGACAAATTCTCGTTCAACCATGGCAAGTAAAAGAGTTTCTTTCTTTTCAGAAAAATATAATTTTATTTGTACAATTCAGGTAAGTATGTATGTCTGTATTGAAAAAGAGGGAGCGTGGTAGGTTCAATGATGTCAGTGTCAAAGAGGATGAAATTTCTTCCTACCTAGCCTCGTGGTCCTATTTAAAACAATTATAGCATAATTCTTCTTTTAGACTCCGATCTATCTAAGTTTTGAATTTCATCAAAATCAGTTATATAGTTTCGAAGAGGCAGAAACTGCTCCCTACCACTCGTGCTCCTATTTTTAAAATATGTAGGTCCCCATGTGCTTTTCTGGATTCAAATCTATCTATATTCTGAATTTCATCAAAATCGGATAGATAGTTTCAAAGAGGAAGTAATTTCCCCCTAACTCCCCTCCTGGTCCCATTTTTTTTAAGTTTATAGCCTATGTGCTTTTCTAGACTCAGATCTATCTATACTTTAAATTGTATCAAAATCGGATATATAGTTGCAAAGGGGAAGAAATTTGCCCCTACCTTGTGGTCCTATTTTTGAAAAAATGTATAGCCAATATCTTCTTTTAGACTCAGATTTACCTATGTATGTTTTGAATTTAATCAAAATCGTTTGGATACTTTCTGAGAGGCAGATGTGTGGGAGCTGCCACGCCCACTAATTTTTGTCTGACTATTTACTCTAAAACAAAGCATGAAATCAATTAAGTAACTCCTACAACATTTTAGGTGTTTTACCGCATTAGTTCCCATGATATGTCAAAATATATATTCGCTATATATTGGAGGTGCCACGCCCACTTGTCCACTCCTTAATAATATCTCTTTAAAAACATTATAAAAAGGGTTAATCACATAAATTTTTAAGTCTTTAGCTGCATTAGTTCCATAAATATCCTAAAATATAAACATCTTCTATTTTGGAAGTGCCACGCCCACATATAATATTTTAAAATTATATAGACTAATGTTCTTTCCAGATCATTAGTAATATGCGGTGAAAATTTCAGCAAGATCGGTTCACTGGCTTAGGAGTAAATGGCTTTCAAGCATACAAACAAACAAACAAACATACATACAAACAAACAGATATTCACTTATATATATGTATATAGATAAATATTAGTTAGCTGAAACAGCTTCAGCTATCGCTGCCACGAATCACTTATCCAAGTCACAAGTGAAAATCTAAAAAATCCTGAAAATATGCAACACCATTATGCCAGTATTTTTCTAACCAGTATTCGCCAGTATTTTTGCATTTTCAAAAAATTTTTGTTTTACCCCCCAAGCATTGATTTTTGTTATGCAAAGCACTGTTGTGCATGGCGCGCCATAAGGAACTTACGTTCCAAAAAATGAATGATGCTAATGCATGATTCATATCAACGAGACTGTTGATTCACAAAAGCAATGAATCAGTATAATTGTTTTGAATGTTTCTTAAAAAGTTAACACTATCATCGTCCCACCATATTTCCCATCCCATATTTTGCTTCTGCTATATTTATTTTTTATTCCACTATAAACTCCATTTTCTACATTTCTTATTCGACCCTGTTCTGTAAACCGAATCCGAGTAAATTTCTCGTTTTCCAAAAATAAATAATGCTGCTATTGATGTATTTAAAATCGTATAGAGTAAATTAATTTCAGATATGATATTTTAAGCTCTAAAATATATGAAGCGGCAAAAAAATTTGATAAAAGTTTGCTATTAGTGGATTTAATATCTCTAAATCGAGCGTTTTCAAATCGAGTCGATTTACAGAACAGGCACGTTATTTCTGAATTTATTATGTTGAATTTTCTAAAAACACTTTTAAATAGTCTGAAAATTTTTATTAATTCGGCTTTCTAGTTCAATATTTTTGAATTAATGTAAATTCAAATTATTTTTATTAAGAGTGGAGTATTGGAATATTCAAATCAGATTAGCAGAACGGCTCAGTACTACTGATTTCGACAGGGCGCTACATCGTCTCATCAGCGTTCTTGTTCACTTTTACCACTTATGACGATGGATGCTTTTAAATAGCTTTTTACAGTAATTTTAAAAATTTCTAAAAACATACTAAAATACATCAACATGCGTTTGTGAGTTATTTGATTACTATACAAAAAAAATCAAAAAACAGTAAGTCTCCGTCCAGATTGCAATTTTTGTTGCTGCAATTTTTTTAAATGCTGTTGATTTTCATAACAAGCGCACACAGCACATATATTGATGCTTAAATATTGATCCGTCTAGCAGCCACTTAAGGTATGTTTACATGGTAATACAAAATATTAAGACTATAGATTCAAAATATTATGAAATTCTCTCCGTGTTTAAGTAAGGATAACAAAAGCCTGTTGTAAGTATTTTTCATGTTTACACTTCTGGTATGATGATAATACATAAGTTTCTAAAATGGTTTAGAAAATAAACATATACCGAACGCTTGTCAAATGTTGTATCCGTATTCTCTCCTACTCGATACATTTTGCGTTTACATGATAAGATTTTTTTCATTCTACAAATTTTTTTGACATGCCGTAATACATGTATTACCATGTAAACATACCTTTAATGACAATCAATTGTAAGGGAGTTAACATTGCAAGCAATATCATTAGCGCATATTGATGTTAAAAAACATAACAACGGCATTCTAAATGTAAGTGGACAGCGAAAGTGAATCAGCTCATACATTTCTTTGGTACAAATGACTGAAAAATTTATTAGTGGGACGCAAATTTGTATTGAAATGCTTACGTTATGGTTTGCATTCATCTTCTTTTGACTTGCCGTGTTGAAGGCTTTTAGTGGGACGCAAAACAGATGTTTGTCGTTTAAAATGCCTGCGAACGAAAATGTGTGACATCCTGGGACATGCTGTAACTTAAAACTAACAAAAAGAAAATAATTAAACAAATTTTTCAAGTTAAATGGTTTTATTGTAATGAAACAGAATAATGATGCAGATAATGCATTCAACTATAAAAAATAATTACGTAGTACCAGATACCAGCTACCATAGTACTCTTCTTACTAACATAGGACATTGGTCAGACTAAAATACCATAGTACTCTTCTTACTAACATAGGACATTGATCAGACTAAAATAAAATCATGGGTCGTTGTTGACTATAGATAACGGGGATTCGATGCGCCCCACGGCTTTATTTTAGTCTGATCAATGGCCCATGTTGGTGAGGGGAGTCGTGTGGCAGCTGGTCCTAGTACTACGTAATTATTTTTTAGCATTAACTGCATTATCTGCATCATTATTATGTTTCATTACAATAAAACCATTTGGCTTAAAAATATTTTTAAATTATTTTATTTTTAAGTTTTTTACTTTATCTAAACTCTATGATCTGGCTTTTTTCGGACTCTACTTTAGATTAGTCAAGCGCTTTCATATAATACCAATGTTGAGGGGGCTGACAACATATACTTATGCATGAATATAGTCCCCCATTTTGTACTGGCAACCATTTTGGAATAGGAAGTCAACTTTTTCATTTCATATCCATATTGAGGTGTTTGTAAACAAATAGGTTAGGTTATGTTAGGTTAGGAGGGCAGTCACGACTGAAGAAGTGACTCACTTGGGTCCTTTGATTCGGTCCCTTTGTGATACCCTAGAGCAGACAGGGCGTAGAAATTACGTGTCAAACCATCCCGATTGAGCTAAGTACGAGGATAGCCTGACTAGTCCTACAATAGCCAGACTATCTAAGTCTGGAAATATGTTAGCGCCCAATATTCTCGTCCTTAAGCTGGCTAGAGCCGGACACTGACATAGAAGATGGAGAACTGTCTCCTCCTCTTCCTCATCATTAGAACTTATGCAGTAGTCGTTATGATCCATCCTTCTGGCGTGGGTCCCGTTATTACAGTGCCCTGTGAGCACTGTTACTAATAGTTTCGTTCGACCTTTAGCGAGCCTGAGCAGATTCCGTGTCCTGCTGAGTTCGCAGTGGGGCCACGTGGACCTACCCACGCGGCAGCTGCCTTCGTGTTCCCACCTATATTGTGCCAGCCTAAATGATTCAAGCTGTATCAGTAATTTACAATGTGATAGAGGGATGCCAACGAAGTAGCATATCATCGAGTTGCTCAATGTCACGCCCTGTTTGGCAATTCCGTCCGCAATATTGTTCCCGGGACAATCTGAGTGTCCCGGAACCCAACCCAGTGTTACTCTCGAATGTCTCGCTATCTCGTTTAGAGATATCCGGCTGCTCGGCCGTACTCTCCACCGGAAGCCAATTCATCATCGTTAAGAGTGCTTTCGTTGGAGTCGACCTGAGCGCACCTGTTATCAGGGTCGCTGCCAGCCGAAATATTTTATTGAGTGTTTTTCGATGAGGGTCTATTTCTACCGCTTCCCACCAAACTAATACACCATAAAATAAAATGGGCTTGACAAAGATCCAGTTGATCCCTCTGGGCTCTATGCCCCAGCTGCGACCAATGGCTCTTTTACACGTATAGATAGCCACGAGGGCCTTATCCGCTCTATACTGGGTGTTTAGATTCCAAGATAGTTTGCTATCTAAGATTACGCCCAAGTATTTGGGGTTGCCCGAGACCGTTAATGTGATCCCGTTGAGTCTAGGAGGCACAAAGTCTTCGACTTTGTATTTTCTAGTAAAAATCACCAATTCAGTCTTAGCTGGATTGACGCCCAGCCCACAATTGACTCTCCATTCACTAACGAGTGCCAGTGCGGATTCCATACACTGAGAGATTGTACTCAGAGATGGCTACCGCCACGTCGTCAGCGTATGCGACAGTCTTAACAATCTTACGCTCCAGACCTAGCAGCAGATAGTTAATAGTCAGATTCCACAGGAGTGGTGATAGAACCCCTCCTTGTGGAGTGCCTCGATTGGCTGCCCTGTAGTCAGTAACATTTCCAATCGAGGCACTTATGACCCCATTTGTTAGCAGGCTCTTAAAGAAACTGCAGATATTAGAATCAATCCCTTCTTCTATCATATTCAAGATAATAGAATCGGGTTTGACGTAGTTAAAGGCACCCAAAATGTCCAAAAATGGCACCATAGTCAACTCTTTGTTCCACAGATTTCTCTTTGTGGCTGACCAGAGAGTCTAAGGCAGTTTCCACAGACTTTCCTTTGGTGTAGGCATGTCGTGAGGGAGAGAGAAGTGTCACGGGTATAGACATTATCAGATGTATATCAATAGCTCTTTCTAGGGTTTTCAGCAGAAAGGATGTCAGACTGATTGGTCTGGAGTCCTTAGGCTTAGTGTGGGAAGTCTTGCCACCTTTAGGGATGAAGATAACCCTACATCTACTCCAGCGAGCTGGAATGTAAGAGTAGTTTAAGCATTTTTTATATATTACAGAAAGCCATGGTATAACCAGGTCCATGTTTCTCTTTAGATCAGCGGGAATCGCTCATTTAGCTGTTAATCGCAGGGGTTCCTTGACTACTCAACGTACAGCTACCACATGGTTTCTGCATGTAGCTGGGTACAACCGGTGAGGTTGCCAATATCTTATGCAAGTGGTTGGTCTCAGAGGAACCCTCCACCCCACTGCATAAATTCCTCCAAGACTTCCTTTTGGCATTCCTAACTAGATTTTTAAATCTATTCACAGAGGTCTTATAGCGCGACCCTAAGCGTTGCCTGATCGTTTGGCCTCGTTGAATAGTCTACAACACTCACTGCGCGACTGTGCATTTCGGGACACCACCAATGTGGTTTGCCTTTGCCTTTGCATACCATAGGTTTGCAGGACATGCTTGTGGCATAGCGGAAAGATTCGCTGTGCGTATCTACCGCCGAGTCAATGTACCCAATAGTGTTTATTGTGGGAGCAGAGATTAGGGTATTCAGAAGGAGATTGCTTTGCATTTCCCAGTTGGTTTTCTTTCTATTTACTATCGGATCCGGCCTAGGCTCAAAAATCCCTATAGACAAGTCAATATAACGATGGTCGGAAAAATAACAGTCGTCCGAGACCATCCAGTTACTAATTAAGTTGGTGTGCTGTGCATTGACCAATGTGATATCTAAAACCTCGCTACGGTTTGAGGCAATAAAAGTAGGTTCTGAACCTCTATTAACTATTTCAAGACTATTACTAAGAATAAAATCGAAAAGATACTCACCTCGTGCGTTAGTGCTACTACTACCCCAAGTGATGTGGCGCGAGTTGGCATCAGCACATATAATAATAGGCGTCCTTATGTTTGCCGCTTTAACCACAATCTCACGTACCCCAGTGAACACATTGATGTCATTCTGACGCCAGCATGATGTCCTTAATTGTCATACTTTACATAAGGAATGACTCATTATTGACTCATATATGACTCATAATTTCGCACTTAGGTACATCAGATACTGACCCAAAACTTATGTTAATCTGATATTATAATGATCTTCGTTTAGTGAATTTTACGGTGGTATGCAATAACGTCCATGGAAATAATGTTCCTTGATATTATTTCCATTTCGAAAAGGAAATAATGTCCGGTGGACATTATGTCGAATAGTCGCTTCACTGGGTAAACATATTCTGCCTTGCACAATTTCTTACTCTGCGAAGCCACTATTCGACGTACTCAGAGGAGAAAATCCTTGAGTCCGGCTGTTCAAACAATCTTAACTATTCAATACTTTTTTCATGCATATTATTTCCTTTTCAAAATGTAAACAATGTCCATATTTAATTTTATTACAAAATAATATAACTACATACATACTCATTTTCACTAAATTTACACTAGTATACTTATAAATTTCCCCAGGCTGTTTTCCAATTCATCTGGGGAACGATTCTGAATTTATGATAAAAATGAAGTGATAAAAAATTTATCATTTTCACTTCATAGCAATTTTTCACTTCATTTTTCATTTAGAGCGATTCTGATTGCAATTATGAAAAATTGAATCGTTATGAAAACCATCTGTCACTTTTTGTTTTATTCCGCTCATTTCTTGAATCATAAGCAAATTAAAATAAAAACTAATTTTATTGCAAATACATATTATGTACTTTCTGGTCTTCTGAAGCTTTGCAACATATTGTTACGAAATGAAAATGCAGATTCAAATGTAACGACACAAACTGACAACCCGATCATTATCTGCTTTATACCCCTAAATCACTGTAATAAAATCAAAACCTGGCAACCAAGTACCACAATTAAACTTGGCATCACTCACTCGACAACTGCCAATAGAATTCAAAATAACGGAAAATGGAAGTTTCCGGAATCTTCAGGAAACGGTAGCT